>JACEFZ010004134.1:0-15227 GCA_014155875.1 Cepaea nemoralis
TCCCCGGTTTCTTCACACTTGTAAAACTTACTATCTAAATTAAAAACTATCTTCACGGTGTTTCTTGTATCATACGCTTGTACATCTCACACTGTGTAAAATTTTTTAAATTAAATAACTATCTTCACGGGGTGTTCTTGTATCATACAGCGTGTACATCTCACACTGTGTAAAACTTATCTATCTAAAATTTAAAAAACTATCTTTACGGGGTGTTTTTTGTTTATCAGCTTGTACATCCCCTTTTTAAAATTTTATTAAATTAAAAATTTCCCGGTTTTTTTAAAAACCCCCCCCAAAAAAAAAAATTTAAAAAAATAACTTTTCCCCGGTGTGTTCTTGTATCATACAGCTTTTACATCTCACACTGTGTAAAACTTATCTATCTAAATTAAATAACTATCTTCACGGTGTGTTCTTGTATAACAGTGTACATCTCACACTGTGTAAAACTTATCTATCTAAATTAAATAACTATCTTACGGGGTGTTCTTGTATCATACAGCTTGTCATCTCACACTGTTAAAACTATCTATCTAATTAAATACTATCTTCACGGTGTGTTCTTGTATCATACAGCTTGTACATCTCACACTGTGTAAAACTTATCTATCTACATTAAATAACTATCTTCACGGTGTGTTCTTGTATCATACAGCGTGTACATCTCACACTGTGTAAAACTTATCTATCTAAATTAAATAACTATCTTCACGGTGTGTTCTTGTATCATACAGCTTGTACATCTCACACTGTGTAAAACTTATCTATCTAAATTAAATAACTATCTTCACGGTGTGTTCTTGTATCATACAGCTTGTACATCTCACACTGTGTAAAACTTATCTATCTAAATTAAATAACTATCTTCACGGTGTGTTCTTGTATCATACAGCTTGTACATCTCACACTGTGTAAAACTTATCTATCTAAATTAAATAACTATCTTCACGGTGTGTTCTTGTATCATACAGCTTGTACATCTCACACTGTGTAAAACTTATCTATCTAAATTAAATAACTATCTTCACAGTGTGTTCTTGTATCATACAGCTTGTACATCTCACACTGTGTAAAACTTATCTATCAAATTAAATAACTATCTTCACGGTGTGTTCTTGTATCATACAGCTTGTACATCTCACACTGTGTAAAACTTATCTATCTAAATTAAATAACTATCTTCACGGTGTGTTCTTGTATCATACAGCTTGTACATCTCACACTGTGTAAAACTTATCTATCTAAATTAAATAACTATCTTCACGGTGTGTTCTTGTATCATACAGCGTGTACATCTCACACTGTGTAAAACTTATCTATCTAAATTAAATAACTATCTTCACGGTGTGTTCTTGTATCATACAGCTTGTACATCTCACACTGTGTAAAACTTATCTATCTAAATTAAATAACTATCTTCACGGTGTGTTCTTGTATCATACAGCTTGTACATCTCACACTGTGTAAAACTTATCTATCTAAATTAAATAACTATCTTCACAGTGTGTTCTTGTATCATACAGCTTGTACATCTCACACTGTGTAAAACTTATCTATCTAGAATTAAATAACTATCTTCACAGTGTGTTCTTGTATCATACAGCTTGTACATCTCACACTGTGTAAAACTTATCTATCTAAATTAAATAACTATCTTCACGGTGTGTTTCTTGTATCATCAAGCTTGTACATCTCACACTGTGTAAAACTTATCTATCTAAATTAAATAACTATCTTCACGGTGTGTTCTTGTATCATACAGCTTGTACATCTCACACTGTGTAAAACTTATCTATCTAAAATTAATAACTATCTTCCCAGTGTGTTCTTGTATCATACAGCTTGTACATCTCACACTGTGTAAAACGTATCTATCTAAATTAAATAACTATCTTCAACGGGTGTTCTTGTATCATACAGCTTGTACATCTCACACTGTGTAAAACTTATCTATCTAAATTAATAACTATCTTCACGGTGTGTTCTTGTAATCATACAGCTTGTACATCTCACACTGTGTAAAACTTATCTATCTAAATTAAATAACTATCTTCACAGTGTGTTCTTGTATCATACAGCTTGTACATCTCACACTGTGTAAAACTTATCTATCTAAATTAAATAACTATCTTCACAGTGTGTTCTTGTATCATACAGCTTGTACATCTCACACTGTGTAAAACCTATCTATCTAAATTAAATAACTATCTTCACGGTGTGTTCTTGTATCATACAGCTTGTACATCTCACACTGTGTAAAACTTATCTATCTAAATTAAATAACTATCTTCACGGTGTGTTCTTGTATCATACAGCTTGTACATCTCACACTGTGTAAAACTTATCTATCTAAATTAAATAACTATCTTCACAGTGTGTTCTTGTATCATACAGCTTGTACATCTCACACTGTGTAAAACTTATCTATCTAAATTACATAACTATCTTCACGGTGTGTTCTTGTATCATACAGCTTGTACATCTCACACTGTGTAAAACTTATCTATCTAAATTAAATAACTATCTTCACAGTGTGTTCTTGTATCATACAGTGTGTACATCTCACACTGTGTAAAACTTATCTATCTAAATTAAATAACTATCTTCACAGTGTGTTCTTGTATCATACAGCGTGTACATCTCACACTGTGTAAAACTTATCTATCTAAATTACATAACTATCTTCACGGTGTGTTCTTGTATCATACAGCTTGTACATCTCACACTGTGTAAAACTTATCTATTTAAATTAAATAACTATCTTCACAGTGTGTTCTTGTATCATACAGCTTGTACATCTCACACTGTGTAAAACTTATCTATCTAAATTAAATAACTATCTTCACAGTGTGTTCTTGTATCATACAGCTTGTACATCTCACACTGTGTAAAACTTATCTATCTAAATTAAATAACTATCTTCACAGTGTGTTCTTGTATCATACAGCTTGTACATCTCACACTGTGTAAAACTTATCTATCTAAATTAACTCTTTCACTACCAAACAAAAACTGGGCTGTGACCAAACAGAAATTTATGGCAGAAAATTGGAACTAGGGGTGTGTTACAATAATGCTTTTAAAATGGTTAAGGTGGTAGAAGACCTATTGTATTACATATCAAATTAAAGAGGATTGCACAAGGAACATGACAGTGTTAATAATTAATTGATAGGTTACAAATATTATGACAATAATGAGAGGTTTAATAATAACAACTGAAATTAAAGAGGTAAAAATTATTTAAAAAACTGCACTTATAAGGTGTTTTCTACACTCCTATACTGCTAATCATGTTTAATTTACTGAATAATCAAACAAACACCACTTGTCTTCAAGAATATAAACAGTGTTGTTTGTCCATCAAGAATGATGATGACCATTCATTTCATCCAGTGGGGTTGAAGGTGTGGAGCCGTGGGTTCTAAGATGGCTGATAAGGCCTATTTTGGCTCGAAATCGTTGGATGAAGAATGACTTGCGCGATGACTTGGATTAAAGTGAGGAAGAGTTGCGCAATTCGTCGACCTCACTCTCTCGCCTGAGTCCATCTGAGTCCAGTGGCAAGACAAGTCGAGACGATTGGAGACGAATACAGGTGCAGTGGATGACCAGGGCGCTCTACGTGCCTTGCCGTGCTCATTACGTTCCACAACGCTTTGCAGGTAAACGCCGTCTTGCCCGTTGAATCAGGAATGATTTCTTCCGCGCAGTCTGCCGAATCCTGCAGTATTGCTCATTAAAGTAACCCAAAAAGAAGTTTTGGTGCATTTTCTGAACCATGTATTTTTCACACAAAATGACAAAAAATAATGGCTGAAATCTTGAAGGTGGGGTCTGTCACAGTAAAGTTATGAAAATGGTTAAAATTGTAGTAGAAATGTTGTATTATATATCAAAATAAAGGGGATTGCACAAGGAATATGTTGGTAGGAGAATGTCTGCTTTAGGTTGTAAATAAAATAAAAATAATAATATAATTTGTAAAATAATTGGACAAAAGTAGGTAAAAATAATGTAAACATTGCACTTAGAATGTGTTTTCTACACTCCTATACTGCTAATCATGTTTTAATTTACTGAATAATCAAACAAACACCACTTGTCTTCAAGAATATAAACAGTATTGCTCATTTAAATCACCCAAAAGGGAAGTTTTGGTGCATATTCTGAACCATGTCTTTGTCACAAAAATGAAAAAAACTAATGGCCGAAATCTGGAAGTTGGTGTATGTCGCAATAATGTTATGAAAATGGTTAAAATTGTAGCAGAAATGTTGTATTATATATCAAAATAAAGGGGATTGCACAAGGAATATGTTGGTAGGAGAATGTCTGCTTTAGGTTGTAAATAAAATAAAAATAATAATATAATTTGTAAAATAATTGGACAAAAGTAGGTAAAAATAATGTAAACATTGTACTTACCAAGGGGGCGTTGTTATCCAATATCCTGATCACTGCTAATCCTGATGAATTTACTGCACAAACAACACTTTTCTAAACTATAAATACAATTGCTCCGAATCAATCATCCGAAAAGAAGTTTTGCCGCAGATTCTGAATCATGTATTTTTCTTTTTTCAGACAAAAATTAGGAAAACACTTGGCAGATTTACATTTAATTGTCATGTCTGTTTGTTTTTATTTACTATATGTGGCAGTCTATTTGTGATAGGCTGCAAAGCAAACTTTGGCGCACAAGTCTGGTCTATTAGTGCAGCCGGAGCAAAACAAAAGATGATATGTGTCGTTTAGTTCGAGTGCTGCAAAAAACACAGTCTCTATTGACACCGACAAATTCTATTAAATGCTTGGCTCATGTAAATCTTTCGGCATAATTTCCTGCAACAGACTGAAATTCTTCGGCAGGCAGAGTGTCAAACTTTCAGGAATACTCTGAGCTACTTCGCGATGAGCACTTTCCTTTACTTGAAATCCTTCTATAACAATTTTTTTCCTCCTTTCTCTGTTTGCCATATGGAATGTAGGATGTGAGCATTGATCTGTGCAATTTCAAAGATCTAGTAGTAGATATTCTTCCACCACTTAATGGTTTTCCTATCATGGATATTATAATATCCAACCATTTGGTCCATTCTGTCGCAGCCATTCATCGCCGTGTTATTTTCATGGAGACCATCTTCGGCTTGCTTTGCGGTTTTCGCAATCCGCTCTCAACAGTTCTAACTACAGAATTGGTAGAGACAACAATGCATGGTTTTTTTAGCTTTGTTTAGCCCTTCCATCAAATAATCATTTCATCAATGGACACATTTTCAAATGGGTAAAATGCTTCCTGGATATTCTTCAGAATTATGTCAACAAGAGGATAAATTTTTTTTTTTTTTTTTGGGTACCCTCAGGTTGACATACATGAAACATGGTGTGATAAATATATTATAATTTTCTAATTGATTACTGGGAAACGTAGTGCTATACCAAGGAGTATAATATAAATGTGCACTTGTACACCGGTAGTCTTTGATACATGGTCTTGGATCAAGTCCCATAGCAATAATGACAGACGTAAACTTCAGCCATTCGTGCTTTGTTGTCAAACACTCAGCTGTTGACGAACATTCACTGGTTTTTCTTTATCACCACGTGCTAAAACTTTAGACACAACTAAAACTACTTTCTAAATATTCACATTCACATATTATTATAAACAATAATCTAGCTTGATCTCAAGTCATACTACGTGGACGCAAACTGGTGGGCGTTTCCATTGTGAAAAACCAAAACAAACAAATTAACACTACCTTAAAACTGAAAATTCACAAGAATCCAAAATTAGAAAACGATTGACCGCTCCAAGATGGCGTAGAGATCTTTCGGCTGTACTACTTTTTAGTTTACTGTAACTTAAAATTCCGAAACGGAGCAGAAATATGTGAAATAAACCACTGATCATTTTGTGGGACGAAAAGGGCGGACTGCCATTACAGCAAATCCATTCTGTCCACAGATGGGAGCACGGTAGCGAAAGAGTTAAATAACTATCTTCACGGTGTGTTCTTGTATCATATAGCTTGTACATCTCACACTGTGTAAAACTTATCTATCTAAATTAAATAACTATCTTCACGGTGTGTTCTTGTATCATACAGCGTGTACATCTCACACTGTGTAAAACTTATCTATCTAAATTAATAACTATCTTCACGGTGTGTTCTTGTATCCTACAGCTTGTACATCTCACACTGTTAAACTATCTATCTAAATTAAATAACTATCTTCACGGTGTTTCTTGTATCATACAGCGTGTACATCTCACACTGTGTAAAACTTATCTATCTAAATTAAATAACTATCTTCACGGTGTGTTCTTGTATCATACAGCTTGTACATCTCACCCTGTGTAAAACTTATCTATCTAAATTACATAACTATCTTCACGGTGTGTTCTTGTATCATACAGCTTGTACATCTCACACTGTGTAAAACTTATCTATCTAAATTAAATAACTATCTTCACGGTGTGTTTCTTGTATCATACAGCTTGTACATCTCACACTGTGTAAAACTTATCTATCTAAATTAAATAACTACTTCACAGGTGTGTTCTTGTATCATACAGCTTGTACATCTCACACTGTGTAAAACTTATCTATCTAAATTAAATAACTATCTTCACGGTGTGTTCTTGTATCATATAGCTTGTACATCTCACACTGTGTAAAACTTATCTATCTAAATTAAATAACTATCTTCACAGTGTGTTCTTGTATCATACAGCTTGTACATCTCACACTGTGTAAAACTTATCTATTCTAAATTAAATAACTATCTTCACGGTGTGTTCTTGTATCATAAAGCTTGTACATCTCACACTGGTGTAAAACTTATCTATCTAAATTAAATAACTATCTTCACCGGTGTGTTCTTGTATCATACAGCTTGTACATCTCACACTGTGTAAAAACTTATCTATCTAAATTAAATAACTATCTCAAAGTGTGTTCTTGTATCATACAGCTTGTACATCTCACACTGTGTAAAACTTATCTATCTAAATTAAATAACTATCTTCACGGTGTGTTCTTGTATCATACAGCTTGTACATCTCACACTGTGTAAAACTTATCTATCTAAATTAAATAACTATCTTCACGGTGTGTTCTTGTATCATACAGCTTGTACATCTCACACTGTGTAAAACTTATCTATCTAAATTAAATAACTATCTTCACGGTGTGTTCTTGTATCATACAGCTTGTACATCTCACACTGTGTAAAACTTATCTATCTAAATTACATAACTATCTTCACGGTGTGTTCTTGTATCATACAGCTTGTACATCTCACACTGTGTAAAACTTATCTATCTAAATTAAATAACTATCTTCACGGTGTGTTCTTGTATCATACAGCTTGTACATCTCACACTGTGTAAAACTTATCTATCTAAATTAAATAACTATCTTCACAGGGGTGTTCTTGTATCATACAGCTTGTACATCTTCACACTGTGTAAAACTTATCTATCTAAATTACATAACTATCTTCACGGTGTGTTCTTGTATCATACAGCTTGTACATCTCACACTGTGTAAAACTTATCTATCTAAATTAAATAACTATCTTCACGGTGTGTTCTTGTATCATACAGCTTGTACATCTCACACTGTGTAAAACTTATCTATCTAAATTACATAACTATCTTCACGGTGTGTTCTTGTATCATACAGCTTGTACATCTCACACTGTGTAAAACTTATCTATCTAAATTAAATAACTATCTTCACGGTGTGTTCTTGTATCATACAGCTTGTACATCTCACACTGTGTAAAACTTATCTATCTAAATTAAATAACTATCTTCACGGTGTGTTCTTGTATCATACAGCTTGTACATCTCACACTGTGTAAAACTTATCTATCTAAATTAAATAACTATCTTCACAGTGTGTTCTTGTATCATACAGCTTGTACATCTCACACTGTGTAAAACTTATCTATCTAAATTAAATAACTATCTTCACGTGTGTTCTTGTATCATACAGCTTGTACATCTCACACTGTGTAAAACTTATCTATCTAAATTAAATAACTATCTTCACAGTGTGTTCTTGTATCATACAGCTTGTACATCTCACACTGTGTAAAAACTTATCTATCTAAATTAAATAACTATCTCACGGTGTGTTCTTGTATCAATATAGCTTGTACATCTCACACTGTGTAAAACTTATCTATCTAAATTAAATAACTATCTTCACGGTGTGTTCTTGTATCATACAGCTGTGTAACATCTCACACTGGGTAAAACTTATCTATCTAAATTAAATAACTAGTCTTCATGGTGTGTTCTTGTATCATACAGCTTGTACATCTCACACTGTGTAAAACTTATCTATCTAAATGAAATAACTATCTTCCACGGTGTGTTCTTGTATCATACAGCGTGTACATCTCACACGGTAAAACTTATCTATCTAAATTAAATAACTATCTTCACGGTGTGTTCTTGTATCATACAGCTTGTACATCTCACACTGTGTAAAACTTATCTATCTAAATTACATAACTATCTTCACGGTGTGTTCTTGTATCATACAGCTTGTACATCTCACACTGTGTAAAACTTATCTATCTAAATTAAATAACTATCTTCACGGTGTGTTCTTGTATCATACAGCTTGTACATCTCACACTGTGTAAAACTTATCTATCTAAATTAAATAACTATCTTCACAGTGTGTTCTTGTATCATACAGCTTGTACATCTTCACACTGTGTAAAACTTATCTATCTAAATTACATAACTATCTTCACGGTGTGTTCTTGTATCATACAGCTTGTACATCTCACACTGTGTAAAACTTATTTATCTAAATTAAATAACTATCTTCACGGTGTGTTCTTGTATCATACAGCTTGTACATCTCACACTGTGTAAAACTTATCTATCTAAATTACATAACTATCTTCACGGTGTGTTCTTGTATCATACAGCTTGTACATCTCACACTGTGTAAACTTATCTATCTAAATTAAATAAACTATCTTCACGGTGTGTTCTTGTATCATACAGCTTGTACATCTCACACTGTGTAAAACTTATCTATCTAAATTAAATAACTATCTTCACAGTGTGTTCTTGTATCATACAGCTTGTACATCTTCACACTGTGTAAAACTTATCTATCTAAATTACATAACTATCTTCACGGTGTGTTCTTGTATCATACATCTTGTACATCTCACACTGTGTAAAACTTATTTATCTAAATTAAATAACTATCTTCACGGTGTGTTCTTGTATCATACAGCTTGTACATCTCACACTGTGTAAAACTTATCTATCTAAATTACATAACTATCTTCACGGTGTGTTCTTGTATCATACAGCTTGTACATCTCACACTGTGTAAAACTTATCTATCTAAATTAAATAACTATCTTCACGGTGTGTTCTTGTATCATACAGCTTGTACATCTCACACTGGTGTAAAACTTATCTATCTAAATTAAATAACTACTTCACGGTGTGTTCTTGTATCATACAGCTTGTACATCTCACACTGTGTAAAACTTATCTATCTAAATTAAATAACTATCTTCACGGTGTGTTCTTGTATCATACAGCTTGTACATCTCACACTGTGTAAAACTTATCTATCTAAATTAAATAACTATCTTCACGTGTGTTCTTGTATCATACAGCTTGTACATCTCACACTGTGTAAACTTATCTATCTAAATTAAATAACTATCTTCACGGTGTGTTCTTGTATCATACAGCTTGTACATCTCACACTGTGTAAAACTTATCTATCTAAATTAAATAACTATCTTCACGGTGTGTTCTTGTATCATACAGCTTGTACATCTCACACTGTGTAAAACTTATCTATCTAAATTAAATAACTATCTTCACGGTGTGTTCTTGTATCATACAGCTTGTACATCTCACACTGTGTAAACTTATCTATCTAAATTAAATAACTATCTTCACGGTGTGTTCTTGTATCATACAGCTTGTACATCTCACACTGTGTAAAACTTATCTATCTAAATTAAATAACTATCTTCACGGTGTGTTCTTGTATCATACAGCTTGTACATCTCACACTGTGTAAAACTTATCTATCTAAATTAAATAACTATCTTCACGGTGTGTTCTTGTATCATACAGCTTGTACATCTCACACTGTGTAAAACTTATCTATCTAAATTAAATAACTATCTTCACGGTGTGTTCTTGTATCATACAGCTTGTACATCTCACACTGTGTAAAACTTATCTATCTAAATTAAATAACTATCTTCACGGTGTGTTCTTGTATCATACAGCTTGTACATCTCACACTGTGTAAAACTTATCTATCTAAATTAAATAACTATCTTCACGGTGTGTTCTTGTATCATACAGCTTGTACATCTCACACTGTGTAAAACTTATCTATCTAAATTAAATAACTATCTTCACAGTGTGTTCTTGTATCATACAGCTTGTACATCTCACACTGTGTAAAACTTATCTATCTAAAGTAAATAACTATCTTCACAGTGTGTTCTTGTATCATACAGCTTGTACATCTCACACTGTGTAAAACTTATCTATCTAAATTAAATAACTATCTTCACAGTGTGTTCTTGTATCATACAGCTTGTACATCTCACATTGTGTAAAACTTATCTATCTAAATTAAATGTTGGATTGTTTTTTCTTCTCTCTCTTTGAACTCAAGCGTAGTCCATACACGTGCTACTACTTCTAGTGCACTGAACTAATTTTTGCGTGTGGATTAGCTTCACTATTACCAGTGTCCCTCACCATCAGGCGAACCCACTCTAACTTCAGTAGTACTTGTAATTTACATCTCCAAGTCAAGGACGAGAAGTCAACATTCTAGTCCAGCTGATCGGTGTAGGGGTTGAACCCGCTAGCTCGGCATCAGCACACTGGAAATGTAAGAACAAGCTCTCTTATCCATTTAGCATTGCTGACCTCCAAATGTGTGAATGTGAAATGTTGCTAGTTCATTGTGAAATGTTGCTATTTCATTGTGAAATGTTGCTGTTATATATGACCATACATTTTATAAAGCATTAAATCTATTACTAGTATTATTAATGAATACCAATCATAAGGCCAACACTGTACAAGTTGTTTTCAGTATTTTATTTTGGTAGCGTAACATCAAAAGCAATAAACATCTCTAAGATTACGATGTAGAATCAACAATTTCAGTCACTCAGAAATATAATAGGTAAATGTTTGTATTTTCTGTACCTCAGAAGCATATTCTGTGATTTTTACAAATCTGATCAAGCATTTAAAAATCATTCTAGCCCTAGTATTTCCACATTTAATGTTTAATTTTTGTGTTATCGGTCACCTGTATATGCTTAACTATATAGTTGTCACATATTTTGTTTCTTAGTTTGCTTTGATCCAAGAAGTTATTTTTTCTTGTTCCATACAAAGTTAGGGTTAACCTCTTCAGTACACACCTGTCTAGTGGGTCTTTGACGTAGTTGGATGTACCTCATCAATACTCACCTGTATAGTGGGTCTGTGATGGAGCTGGATTTTTTGTTTTCTCTAAACAGGCCATGATGCTATCACCAATATTTTTGTTGTACAAAAGGAGTAAGAATAAAGAAAATTGTGAAGCAACTTTGCAACTTTATACCACAAACCATTGATTCTCACATTGGTGTGGTACAAGGAGGAGGCAGGTGTAGTGGAAACGTTTAAGGACAGTTAAGAATTCAGAGACATTTTCAAAATCGATATGCCAAAAATAAATATTATTATGTTGTTATGAGTAAAATAAAATGGTAAATTTATAAAAATCCAACAAATTTCAATTATTCAGCAGTCTTATTAATTATTTATCAAACAAAACAGATTTTAGTGATATTTAAAAAAGAAAAGATTAAAAAAATATAATCCTTTAAACCGCTTATTGATATTATTATTAAAAATGAATCTAAATTATAAAACAGAAGAGATCAGAAATGATATGAAGCATGTGGAGAAATGAAATCAGGAAGTATGTACAAAAATGATACCAGGAAGTAGATACAGAAACAATGATATCAGAAAGTAGGTATAGACAATGATATCAGGAGGTAGGTACAGAAACAATGATATCAGGAAGTATGTACATAAGTGATACCAGGAAGTGGATACAGAAATAATTATATCAAGAAGTAGGTATAGAAACAATTATATCAGATATCAGGAAGTAAATACAGAAACAATGATATCAGGACAAGTAGGTGCTGAAACAATGATATCAGATATCAGGAAGTAGATACAAAAACAATGATATCAGATATCAGGAAGTAGGTATAGAAATAATGATTTCAGGAGGTAGATACGGAAAGAATGATATCAGGAAGTAGGTATAGAAACAATGATTTCAGGAGGTAGGTATAGAAACAATGATATCAGGAAGTAGATATAGAAACAATGATATCAGGAAGTAGGTATAGAAACAATAATATCAGGAAGTAGATATAGAAACAATGATTTCAGGAGGTAGATACGGAAACAATGATATCAGGAAGTAGATATAGAAACAATGATATCAGGAGGTAGATATAGAAACAATGATATCAGGAAGTAGGTATAGAAACAATTATATCAGGAGGTAGATATAGAAACAATGATATCAGGAAGTAGGTATAGAAACAATGATTTCAGGAGGTAGGTATAGAAACAATGATATCAGGAGGTAGATATAGAAACAATGACATCAGGAAGTAGGTATAGAAACAATGATTTCAGGATGTAGGTATAGAAATAATGATATCAGGAAGTAGATATAGAAACAATGATATCAGGAAGTAGGTATAGAAACAATGATATCAGGAAGTAGGTATAGAAACAATGATATCAGGAGGTAGATATGGAAACAATGATATCAGGAAGTAGGTATAGAAACAATGATATCAGGAAGTAGGTATAGAAACAATGATATCATGAGGTAGATACGGAAACAATGATATCAGGAAGTAGGTATAGAAACAATGATATCAGGAGGTAGATACGGAAACAATGATATCAGGAAGTAGGTATAGAAGCAATGATATCAGGAGGTAGGTAAGAAACAGTGAAACAGAATATTAGGAAACAAGTGCTAAATCATTGATATCTGGAAGTAAGTACAGAAACAGTGATATCAGAAAACAAGTATAGACATAGGTATTTCAGAAAGTAAGTAGAAACAGTGATATCAAGAAGCAAGTATAGACACAGTATCCTCTTGTCATTTCTTCCTGGGTCATCCTCTCACATCATATTGTCATATTCTCATGTAGAACACTAACCATTGAATGATCTTGTCCATGTAATTATTTGGTGTTACGTAAAGTCAATAATCAGTGGCATCCTACACTTGTTCTAAGTTTCACATGTGTCTATCTCTTCTTGTTTTATTTTCCGGCTTAATTTCTTGTGCATGTCATCTCTGTGATTTTATGCCTATGTGATTTTAGAACTGTCCATCTTCATTCAAAACTAGGAAACTGGACGTAACATTTTTCTGCTTATGCCATTGATATTGCCCTTGGTGTCTTGTTGATGCATTTCAATACAAAGAGTGTGGCTCATTGTTCCTTTAGCCCATCTGTTCAGGAAATCTGCTGTTATACTGCAAGGTCTGTTCCTTTGTTGTTTTGTAGTTGCTGGTTTAGCAATTCCATCAGCCTTCTCTTTTCCCATAAGGTCACTGTGATGTACACTATAATTATCTTGAAATTGGTTATAAATTATTGATATATGTGAAAAATTTACAATTAACTGCAACATGGTAAATAGTTGCTCAAGAATAAGAATGATAGCCACATTCAGACACAAAGAATTTTGTAGAGTATAGGACAAACCAGATTAAAATCATTGTTGCTGTCTTTCTCTTATGTCAGTGTCTGTACACTGTATTGTAAGCCCAGTTTTTATATTTTTCTCATCTGTGTGAGGTTATTTTCCAAATCTCATTGCTTCCTTATACAACACCTTAGAATGCCAGTGGTTATCATTTAACCAGTATATAATACTGAACCACTCTCCAAAGGGGGACTACTACTGACGATCAGAAACCTCCTGTCATGCTTGCTCCACAGTGGAGTGTACATCATTAATATGCACATGATGAAACAGTGGATTCACATTGTACAACAGCTTCATAGCTTTGAGCATAGTTTACTCATTGTAGTATTATGAAACTTATGCCCTAGCCTCAGATCTGTGTTATATATATATTTTTGTAGAACTTGTGTTTACCTTGGTTGAGTTTAGTATTTTATGAGGGGAAAGTTATTAAGTAACAGGAATTTTATTATTACTACGTGGAAGAGTAAAGACAATGGAAAATATTATTTCAGGACACAAAGTGGCTCTTAAGCAAAACCCCATGTAGGTGTCATGAGGATCTAGCAGTTTGCCCATGTGTAATAGCAATTACAAAATGACTGCACCACTATCAACTTACACCGTGGAAGAATAATGAGAAGTGAATCTTTCTTTGTGGTCAGATGATGTGAAACATTGTGGAATCTACAGAAGAATGATGGTTTAGTATGGAGACAGTTGCTGGAGTCAGGGGAGAGTATTTGAATGTGTAGAAAGATTTCAAAATCCAAGAGAACAGTTACGTAAAAAGACAAAAGAATTCGCTGGGAAAATCATGATGACCATCTTTTGGAATATCAAGGGCCTTATATTGGTGCATTTTCAGGAAAGGGGTGAAGCTGAGACTGTTACTCAATACAGCGATATGTTAGTGAACTAATTGAAACCTGTGATAGAATCGTAATGCCTGAAAATTCTCTCAAAAAGAGTGTTGCTGCATGATAGAGCCTGCCCTCATATGGCTACACATACAGTGGATACACTACATGATCTGAAATTTGAGGTTTTGAAACATCCAGCATACAGTCCACGCTTGGTGCCATCAGACTTTCTCTTGTTTGGACACTGTAAAAAATCATTTGTGGGGTCAGAGGTTTGCAGATGACAGTGAGGTCATGGAGACAGTGCAATATTAAGTCACACTCAAAAACATTTTTCTAGAAGGCATCAACAAACTAGTGGACAAGTAGACCAAGTGTGTTGCCAGGCAAAGGGGGCCTTGCTGAGAAATAGCACTCAACAAAATTGCTGGTTTGCACTATAATAAAACGTGTGATGTAAAATTTCTGTTACTTAATGACTTCCCCTTGTATATTTTAGTTTGTATAAGATTCTGGCTTTTTTGGGTTTC
>JACEFZ010004135.1:0-17278 GCA_014155875.1 Cepaea nemoralis
TTTAAAAAAAAGGCTGGGGGCCGGGGGGATTTTTTATTTGAGGCAGAAAGTCAAATGGTTTGGCTATGCAAGTAGGTTACCAACTAACAGTATACCGCAACAAGCAATGATGTACAGACCAGATGGAAGCAGAGGAAGAGGCCGACCACGTAAACGATGGACGCAGGGAATAACAAAGTCCATGTGAATATCGATACATGAAGCCCATAAGCAGGCACTCTCCCGCTGTTTATACTTCACCTCGACACCGCAAGGTACAAGAGGAACCTGATGAGACGAGATGAGATGAGACAGAAATGACATTAGCAACAGTAGTACAGCTAGACGACATTACCAGCAGCACATAAATGACATTAGCAACAGTAGTACAGCTAGACGACATTACCAGCAGTAAAATAAATATCATTAGCAACAGTGGTACAGCCACATGTCATTACCATCAGTTCAGAAATGTCATTAGCAACTGTGGTACAGCCAGGCGACATGATCAACAGTACAGACAAGTTTACGTTCAGTAGTTTGCCATTGCTTTCTGAACAAGAATTCCACGTTGAAATTTAACTGGTCGGTGTAGGAAATGAACCCCGCATTCCGCCGCCAGTGCACCGGAAGTTTAATTGCAAACGCATTATGCCCCGCGGCCAGGCAGACATTATGGACATATCTGTGTACAAGAAAATGATTCCTTATGTTTTTGTTTTTGTTTTTTTTTAATAAGGCCTCGCCGATCCCCCAGAGGCCAGAGCCTCCCCGTCAGGTCCCCACGTCCCTTTGTGTCATTCAGATGACCACCTCTGCATGTGGCCCTGGCAAGATCAAGTGCAGATACTAAACTTTGATCTTAGCCAAAAGGCCGAGAAGCGATCACAGATTCTGCGCCAAATAAAAAGTAAGTTTGGACCAGAGAAAAATTAAAGACTGAAAAAGGAAAGTCGGGTTATGTCGCAATTATTGCTTAAAAGTTATTAATATGGTAGCAGACATGTTGTATATTATAACTCGATGACAACATTTAGGGGATATATAAGCTCATGGCAGGTACGGGAAGTCGCTTAAGACTATTAACCATCCCATGGCACATAATGAGTTAACCAAAAGCACAACCAAAGAAGACCTTCGCGCAGACAGACAGGTAAAACAAAAGTTAGTCTTTACAGGAAGTCCCGGTCAACACCATAATTTGTCGCTGTTGTGATCTCTTGGCAAGATTACGTTCAGTAGGTTGCCATTGCTGTCTGAACGACCGGCACCCATACCATTTTGGTAAACAAAAAAAACATCCAAAGCAAGGAGGTCTGCTGCCAAATCGTCCACAGCTGTGCTTAGAACGCGAGTATGCGGGATCACGAACTGCGTCCGCAACCTCTGCGCCAGGGAGACGGCAGATAGACAGTACTACGCCGTTATTCCGTGTTTTATTTTCCCCAAGTCCTGCATAGAAAAGATTCGCGACACATAAAAGAGACAACCGTGGCTTTGTTATTTCCTAGAAAAACAAGCACATCCTTGTGTAACCTGGCCTCTCAGCGATAACCTCACGTGACACCGCGTGCACTCTAAATACCACACCTAGATGTATAACGCCAAGATATCAGCCGTGCATATTAATCACAAACTGTGGGTTTGCTTAGAAGGCGAAATCCGTGTTAATAGACCATATTACCTGTGCTTTTTAAGGGATGCGGTCTTTGAATTAAAGGTAAGAAACGATATTTTCTTTCACATGTCCGTTGTGTGGGTAATTTATTCTACATTTGCGTTAGTTCGCTTTGAACTCAAGCGTAGGCCATAAGCGTGCTGCTTCTTAGTAGTTGCCACTAATGGGGGTGTGTACTGGACTGATTAGCTTTTCCCATTACCAATATCCCTCGCGGTCTGGGTGAACCCACTTGTAATTTACGTCCCCGAGTCAAGGACAAGAAGTCAACATTTTAGTCCAACTATCCGGTGTAGGGGTTGAACCCGCTGCTTCGCTATCAGCACCCAGGAGTTTTAAGAGCGGGTATCCTTGTAATATCATCATGACAATGTGCTATGCCGATAAGCGTAGGCGGTTATGTTTGCAAAGAATACCATGGACAGACAGACAGAAAAACTAACGACCAAGTCCTACAAGAAACAAATGAAAACCGTAAACTGGTTAGAGAAATTGGACGTAGTTATTCAACATTTTGTGGTCACGTTATGAGAAGAAATAAATTGGAGAACTTGGTGACAACTGGCAAGATTGGGGAGAAAAGAACAAGTGGAAGACAGGTAAGTAAATATCTCACGTTATGAGAAGAAATAAATTGGATAACTTGGTGACAACTGGCAAGATTGGGGGGGAAAAGAACAAGGGGAAGACAGATAAGTAAATATCTGGATAGCTTGGCCACGTGGTATGGTCGAGACAAGAACACAGAGCTGATCCACGACTCTGGTGATCGTGTAAGATGGCGAAACATGACCGCCCACGCTTACAGGCATGGCACTTGATGATGATGATGTCAAGGACGAGAAGTCAACATTTTAGTTCCAACTGACCGGTATAGGGGTTGAACCCACTACCTTGGCATCAGCAGACAGGAAGTTTAAGAACGTGCGATCTTATCCGTTCAGCCATGTTGGCCTCCATATTGAATATGATAATGATTTGTGTGTGTGTAGGTGGGGGGTAGTTGGGTATCCATCCATCAAGTGCCATGCCGATAAGCGTGGGTGGTCATGTTCTGCCATCTCACTCGATCACCAGAGTCGTGGATCAGCTCTGTGTTCCTGTCTCAACCATGCCACATGACCAAGCCATCCAGGTATTTACTTCTCGGTCATCCCCTTGGTCTCTTCCCCTCGATCTTGTCAATTGTCACCAAATTCTCCAAGTCATTTCTTCTCATAACATGTTGGGTATGGAAGTGCTAAATATTGTGCATCTGAAGATTATATGCGATGTTTGACATTTTGAAAGACTTTATGTACATATAAAACTGACGGAGCATCTTAACATAGATATGGCGTACTGAAATAATCAAGTAACAAACAACTGCTTAGAAGCTATCTTCAGAAAATCGCATCCGACTCTTGTTCTTAAACCTGCTGCGACCTCTAGTTAGTGGTTATTTGACGGTCAGGGGTCAAGCAGCTACTGATGCTACGACAGTCACCACCGCCAGGGGTCAGCGATGCCGAATGAATAACAGCGTTCGCTCTTAAACTTCCGGTGTGCTGATGCCGAGGTAGCGGGTTCAATGCCTACACCGGTCATTTTGGACTAAACTGTTGACTTCTCGTCCTTGATTTAGGGACGTAAATAAAAAGTACCTCATGAAGTCGGAGTAAGTTTGCCAGATGGCGGGGGTACACTGGTAATAATAGGGAAGGCTAAGCCATACGCAAAAATCAGTGCAGTGCACTAGAAGTAGTAAGCAATATAAAATGACACAAAGTAGTGCAGCTTTACATAACAGAATTAAGACAGAAGTAGTAGCACGTGAATTAAATTCAAAGCCAGTGAATGCAAAATTAAAAACAAAAAATCACCGTCACAGCTTCTGTGTGGAAAGCGAGAACTGTTGAGCATGCCTCACCACTGGTGACAGCAATGACAGCCGACGGATCGATGCCTCTGCAGGCCGGCCCCAAGTGAACGCACTTATAATCCAGACCCGGATAGGAGACCCAGTGAATCGTACACACACAGACGGAAACACAATTCCCCAGCGTTGGTTACTCTACGCGCCGGAAAACTTCGTTTTGTGTTCAGTTTACGGCTTCAGGGCGTGTTTTTTTGTTTTTTAACAGCAGTGTCATTTCTTAAAAGGAATACGTTCAACAGGTTGTAAAGGTAGGTGATATCAGAGGGTATCTTATTTAAGCGAAATACGGGTGTGCACACGCACCTTCTGGTTTTTAACATAAGATATGTAGGTGTTTTTTTTTTAAATTGTATAAAGTATAAGTGATGTTGTACCATGAATTTCTTCTTCTTCTACTACTACTACTACTACTACTACTACTACTACTACTACTACTACTACTACTACTACTACTACTACTACTACTACTGCTACTACTAATACTACTACCGCTACTACTACTGCTACTACTACTACTACTACTACTACTACTACTACTACTACTACTACTACTACTACTACTTATGCTGCTGCTACTACTACTACTACTACTACTTCTGCTACTACTACTACTACTACTACTACTACTACTACTACTACTACTACTACTACTACTACTACTTATGCTGCTACTACTACTACTCTTGATAATGACTACTACTATCACTATTACCACCAACACCACTACCACCACCACTACTGCTGCTACTACTACTACTATTACCACCACCACTACTACTATCCATGTTGCTATTACTACAGCAATTACAGTATTACTTCTACTGTTACTACCACCACCACCACTGTTACCACAACCACTATTACTACTGCAACTACCACCATTATTACTACATTACTACTAGCTACTACTAGTGCTACTGCTACAACCACCACCACCATTACTACTACCACCACCACTACTGCTGCTGCTACTACTACTACTGCTATCACTAGTATTATTATTGATACGGCTACTGCTGCTACTTCTTTCTTGCTGATGATACTGCCACTACTACTACTATTACTACTACAGCCACCACCAGTACTACTACTATGTCTACTACAGCCACTACCACTACTGTTCTTGTTAATACCACAATCACCACAACTACAACCACTACTGCTACTGTTCTTGTTACTACCACCACCACCACTACTACATCACAGCTAGCGAAGCCGGGTTAAACTCAATGACGGCCCATAATAATGTTGATCCTGCTCTTGTGACATGTACTCCTCAACCACTACATTCCAGGGGGGATGGGGATGAGTGTCCAAACTTAACCTTCTCTTACAGTATGTGACAGCGTGGCTTGCAGGCTGGCCTATTGGTCGTGGGTTCGAATTTGTAAACTTGACTTCGGCTTCCAGGTCGAGTCAGCCTAAAGTGGCTATCATGAAATGTCTTGGGAAGTTAAGGCGGCAGGCGTGATACAGGCCACAGCATTTCTCGAATTCCAGTTGGTCTATGAAAAATACGCGGTTAGCACCATCTGCCCAACACGGCTTAAAGGCGTGCAAAAAGAGTTTTTATACACACTTTTTATGTAATAAAAGTCTGGTTTGGGTACCTGAGAAATTTTTTTTCGCTCCACGCCAACTTAAAAAAAAAATTAAAAGAGTCAATGACCTTTTACAGAACGTCGCAGTCAACCCCAACATTGTTTGGCTGTTTGTGATTTGCTAGGCAAGTTTACGTTCAGTAGTTTGCTATCGCTTTCTGGACGACCGACGCTTATTTAACGAAAACCAGTGCACGGTTGTCTGCTTCCAAATCGTCTGCAGATGTGCTTTGAAGCGATATGAGGGACTGCGAAATCGCGTTCGCCACCGGAAGTCAACAACCGACCAGAATTCGTCTTATTCTGTCCCATATCTGGGCGGCCAGAGTGCCAGGATGGACGCGTCTATTAGTTTGGTCCTCCGCGGCTCCATTTCGTCAGAAACACAAATCTGTCAGGGACGCAGAGGTGTTTCCAAGGCACCTGAGCCGGGTTATATACTGGCCAAGACCTATTGACGCGTCCTCGCCGAGCGTCCTGGGCAACAGGTCCCTTCGGGGTCCTGGCTAAATTCAGTAGGATCGCCGATTCCTCCGAAGTCGGAGAGTGTCTGCCTGTACGGTGAGGAACCACCAGTCTGCACACCAATAAGCCAGACATGGGACAACGGATACTCACGCAAACTCAGTTCGGTATGACATCACACTGATGTTGGACAACAGGATGTCTTCATCCGACATACAGGACTTCGCGCTGGAGTTCACAGCCAGCGAACACAAGCAAGCAAGCACAAATCTGTCAGAAACACAAATCTGCGAATGAAGTAACCTGACCAGATTTGTATGTCATCCGCGAGAGATGTGCAGAAGCATGATCACCCACGCCAGTCGACAAGACACTTGTTAATTATCATGTGCAATAAATCTTCCCACAAAAGGTGGTCACTTCAAATAAATATGTTCAATGTATGAAATTCAAATAGCTAGTATAAGAACCATTTCTTTTAGTTGTATGGGACTCACTCCTGAATGCATTGTGGAAATAAGGTTAGCGTCCCTGAAAGCGTCGAGGGACGAAACACTGGGCTAGGGGATACCCTTTCTGACGATGGGAAACCTCCTGTGATGCTTGCTCCTCGACACAGTTCTTATCTCTAGCCTGAAAGTTGCGAGGTACCTGCCTGGTCAAACTGCCTTTGTTTGTCTCCTATACACAGTAGTAGTAGTAGTAGTAGTAGTAGGCATTGTGCTAGAGTAGTAGGCGTTGTGCTGGTTGTAATAGAGTTGTGCCGCTGGGGAGGAACCTGGCAGCAACACTGGTGACTGTATAGTCCAATGCGAGAGTGACAATCCCTGTCACAATTTCCGCATCTGTAAAACGAAGCAGGTCCCGCAGTAAGTGACTGCATTTTATGCCTGTGCAGCATATCCTCAGTTTCCTGGATCAGATTGCGCTCGAAGAACACCAGTCCGTTTCGTACATCTCTTCTCCGGGAACATCTGTCTGTTGCAGCCCTTTCCCCAGTGCCTGGATCTATGCCAGGATCTTCATATCTTGTTTACACACATCCCCATATCGCATTTGGGGTCTTCTGGTTGGCCTCTTCCCTGTGGCTAGTTCTCCGTATAGGAGATCTTTGGGAATACGTTCATCCTCCATTCGAGATACATAGCCCAGCCACGGTAATCATTATCATAAAGACAGTTCGGAGAACAGTTCGCCGATGACTGCCTTGTTCTCCTGTGACATGCTATGTTAGGAACCACTGAGAGGACATCACCCGCATTTGTCTATCCCTCACCGTCCCGTCCCCCACCCCAACCTTTTACACAACCTTACTCCCCGTTCGGGCGTTCTTACCTTTGTCATGCTATGTCCCAATTTAACAGTCCAGTGACGCCCTTTGAGCCGTTTCAGTTGACCTGTTATGTAGCACGCGTATATTTGAGACTACAGGACGACTGCGTGTTATATCGGAACCGCTTGAATAATTGTATCATGTTTTAGCAGCGACGTGCGTACAAATTACCATTTCTTCTACACTTGTAATCGTGTTATTGAATATTAATTAAGCTGGAAATTGTTCACAAGAACTTTGTATCTTACGATATCAAACTGTCCCTCTGATCTCTTGGGTAGTGAGATCAGATACATGACTTACTCGGGTAAGGACAAAAAACAACGGGGTCTCATGTGTGAGTTGTATACATTAACACCCCCCCCCCCCCCCACGGCAGTTAGACATCGGAACAAGCGGGCCGAAAGCCATTGCACTGGCAAAATTGTTATGAAAGTTAATTAAAAAAGAACCTGTGGGTAGATAGAGGCCGTTATCTAGGATGGAATCTGTCTAGAGCAGTGGTTCTCAACCATTTTTGGCCCATGCACCCCTTCACCATATGTTCAGAATGTCATTTCCCCCTTTCGTATTTCCTCCCTATAAATCCACCACCCCCGCCCCTACACAGTATACGTAAAAATGGAAGCTAAATTTAGTAACACATACTAGAACAAGTTTAGACGTCTACATAAAAGTGATTTGCTGGTCTTCTTATGTTATTAAACGAATTTCAGAAGGGCGAGAAATACAGAACCATAAAGTATTGAGGGAAAAACAATATCAAGTAATCGGTCCTTGTATAAACGCGATCTTGAAATAATCTTAATCCCCCCCCCCCCCGGAAACCCTAAATCCCCCCCCCCCCCTCCCTGGGAGACAAAGAACCTAGAACACAAAGGACCGAGATCTGTGAAGAGA
Source organism: Cepaea nemoralis (assembly GCA_014155875.1). Classification (NCBI taxonomy): domain Eukaryota; kingdom Metazoa; phylum Mollusca; class Gastropoda; order Stylommatophora; family Helicidae; genus Cepaea; species Cepaea nemoralis. The sequence continues at coordinate 7,875 of JACEFZ010004135.1, forward strand.
CGTGTACACCTACGCCAGTTGACAGGGCACTTGATGATGATGATTATATTGACCTAGAACACAAAGGACCGAGATCTGTGAAGAGACGTGTACACCTACGCCAGTTGACAGGGAACTTGATGATGATGATTATATTGACCTAGAACACAAAGGACCGAGATCTGTGAAGAGACGTGTACACCTACGCCAGTTGACAGGGCACTTGATGATGATGATTATATTGGCGATTCCATACAGTTCTCTTGGTGATATTTGCGTCCACCGACAAGAGGTTGACAACGATGCAAATGGACAGAGAATTTAGATACGAGCAAACGTTAGTTTGTCAGTGACCAACTAAAGCGATGGACGGGAAGTGTTGGTGATCCATTGCAACCCACCTGCATTGTGGAGACAGTACTTGACGGATAGGTTGGTTGTTTGAATGATTTATCGCAACAGTAATTGGGCTTACCTTTTAGACTGTAAAACATACCATTATAATGTCCTTGTTCTGTGTGTTAGCGCAAGTTGTCGCATGTGCTTTAATTCAAAATATAGCAATATTTCTTTGAAAAATATCAGAGTGAAAGTAATGATTGGCGCTTGCAGAACACGATAAAACAAAGCAGATAACATAAAAACAAATACAAGCTACTCGTACAAGCACATTGGTTTTGAGCCACTGCATTCCAAACATCGCCGCCTCAACCAAATAGTCATCCCAAATTTCGCCAACCCAACCATATTATCATTCAAAATTTCGCCATCTCAACCAAATATTAATCCCAAACTTCACCACCTCAGCCATATAGTCATCTCAAACTTCACCACCTCAACCATAAAGTCATCCCAAACCTCAACCACATAGTTATCCCAAACTTCGCCACCTCCTGAACTTTCCTGTCCATCGGTAAAGCTTTTGTATTCCTTCAGCAATATATAGGCGGTAGATAAAGGTGATTGAAAACTCGACTTGCTTGCCACATCTGTATAATCTGTCCAATCACAATTGCATTCACAATAGGCAATAGACACTTCAGCAATCTCTGTTCCGAGCAATGCACCGCGTGTACCAAGGAACGCGCGTTATGCTATAGTATCTTTTACGTTTGGTCTAAATATACTAGAGGAATCTGGCTAGTTATTACAACTAATAATATTTTTGTTTTGCTTTGTTGGTTGCATTACCTTTACAGGGTGCTGTGTGTTTGATACATGCGGTATATATGTTTTCTCTTTGGAAGTAATAGACGACTGCTTTATTTAAATTTTGTTTTCTATTGTAGTTGCTTTCTTCATGAATAATTGCTGCAATTTCTTCCAGGGCTAAAAGATTTAACGAATATGGTAGTTAGTTATGTCTTTGAAAGAGTTAAGAACATGATATCTTTGTCGAATCATTGAAAGAGTAAAACGTCATATCTTAGGCATATCGTCGAAATAGTTAAAGAGCATAATATATTTGCTATATAAAGCCGGTCTCCCTGGCAAAGGCGTTAGCGACATTGTTCATAATCCTGTATATCCATGTGGGGGAAACAGCTGCGTGAGATTCTACAGCGTATCGCGCCGCGCTGGTAACTTACGGGGGATATGTGAGCCGGTCGCTCAGAATGCAATGCCAAACTACCGAACGTAAAACTTGCCTAGTACATCAACACAGCTGAAAAATGCTGGTGTTGACTGCAACGTCCAGTAAGGGATATGCAGCTTTAAAAAAAAATTACTGAAAAAAAGTTAAAGAAATGATTTCCATTCATATAACTGAAAAGGTTAAGAGCATAACATCTTTATTGTATAATTGAAAGAGTTAGAAAAAAAAACCATATTTTAATTATATTGTTGAATGAATTAAAGAAAATAATATCTCAATCGTATCGTTGAAAGAATGAAAGAACAAGGAACGTAGTCGTAAACTTGAAATGATATGTCAAATCCATCCTGGCATATATTATATACCACCGACTTTTTGAGATATGGGTGGAAAACAAGCCAGTATGCCAACGGCCATGTCTTATTGTTACCAGGCGGATATCACGATATAACTATGTGCAGTGACATACATAAACACATTCATATATACACATATATACATTAATTCAGACATACACAACTGATACGTGTATATGCATATTCTTAATGCTTGCGTACCTTAATATCTGTATTTGTGTCTACATAATTGCATGTCTGTCTGTCTGTCTGTCTGTCTGTCTGTCTGTCTGTCTGTGTCTGTCTGTCTGTCTGTCTGTCTGTCTGTCTGTCTGTCTGTCTGTCTGCATTAATGTGCACCTATCTATATATTCATCCATCCATCGGTCCATCCATCAATCCGTCCATCCATCCATCCATCCAGCCAGCTATCTATCTATCTATCTATCTATCTATCTATCTATCTATCTGTCTGTCTGTCTGTCTGTCTGTCTGTCTGTCTGTCTGTCTGTCTGTCTGTCTATCTATCTATCTATCTATCTATCTATCTATCTATCTGTCTGTCTGTCTGTCTGTCTGTCCCGTCAGTTGGTATATTTGCCTGCTTCTGTCTGCCTGTCTGCCTCTCTATCATGTCAGTTAACGTGTTTGCCTGCATCTGTCTATCTAATGCATTTACACCCAGTAGCCTGTCCACCCTGTGTCAGCCACACAACACGGCCCCTCCCCTCCGCTATCCTAACGTCAATCAATCCGTTATCAGTGTGTCAGTGTGTATAGTTGGGCTTTCATCGCCATTCCTACCCCCTCCGCCCACCATTCTCACCCGCCGTGTCATGTGCGTCGCACACCGCCGTGTCTGATATTAGATGTTCTAGAATGTGCTAGGGCACAACACGCCGTGTACACGTGACACACTCCGCTAGCGCGTGTGGTAGCTAAAGAACTCCGCCGTTCCACCAAAAACTAATGAACACCATCATCATGACGTGCCATCTCCGCATTCGCAGGAGCTGAAACATTTAACCAGGGGGGATACCTTCTGATGATGGTAAACCTCCCGTCGTGCTTACCCCGCGGCGGAGTTTTTACCACTACCCATTTGTAGGTTACCCTGGATGTTAGGGGTCAGCGCGGGCTACCTTGACCTTGTTTTAAGATATGAAACCGGCGCTGTGGAGAAGGTGTTGTAAACGCAATTCGCAATCCCGCATACCGCGTTCGAATCACAGTTGCGGGCGATTTGGCAGCAAACTGTCTTACGATAGTTTTCATCAGTGGTGTGGGAGTCGGTTGTTCAGAAAGCAATTGGAAAACTACTGAACGTAAACTTGCCAAGAAATCACAAACAGCCACAATATGCCGGAGTTGACTGCGACGTCCTGTAAAGAATATGCAATTAAGAAGAAGACAGGTATGAAGTCTCGCGGGTTCCAGTTATAGCAAAGACTTGCTTCGCCTCTTAACAAAGTATATCCACTTACCAGCGCAGGTATGGCATGGCGCATGATGATGATGAGATGATGATGGTGATGGTAATTATGACCAGCATAAATATAGCATGGTCGGCACAAGAACATCGAGCTGATCCACGACTCTAATGATGGCGTGAGATGGCGAAACAACCGCCCACGCTTATCGGCATGGCACATAATGACGATAGTAAGGTAACAGTATGTGAGACTATGTCTATGGCTTTTCTAACTATGCCAGCGTGGGTGGCTGTAACTGGGAGTTGCATAATAAATACCTCATAATACGATAACAACACTTAATTTTGGGACACCTAGCTCAGAAGCAGTTTATTGGTGACATAAAACCGCAGGGAAGTCCCGGAACATACTCCATTTATTGGCGTCTCTAAGAAGAAAGAAATACCACAGTGCGATATACGGATAAATGGGAATATTCTTAAACAAGTGAATAGTAATGCAACTATCATGTCACAGTCGTAACATCTGATGGAGGGACCTAGAAGAGATTAGAACTAGAATCTCATCTCATCATGTTCCTCTTGTACCTTGCGGTGTCGAGGTGAAGTATAAACTTCGTGAGAGTGCCCGGTTATGGGCTTCGTATATCGACATTCCCATGGATTCTGTTATTCCCTCAGTCCAACGTTTACGTGGTCGGCCTCTTCCTCTGTTTCCATCTGGTCTGTACATCATTGCTTGTTGTGGCATGCTGTTGACTGGTAGCCTACTTGCATGGCCAAACCATTTGACTTGCTGCTTTCTAATAAAATCTAGAGCAGCTTTAACCCCTACTTTAGTCCTGATTTCTTCATTTCTGATCTTATCTCTTCTTTATACGTTGAGTATTCTTCTCAGAAACCTCATTTCTGTTGTTGTGATTTTTCTTTTCTCTTTTTCTGTCATTGTCCAGGTTTGGCATTGGTAGCAGAGAGTTGGTAGGAAGATTGTGTTGTAAAGTGCTTTCTTAGTAGTTATTGATACATGTTTGTTCTTTAGTATTGGTGCCATTTGTCCAATGAGTTGATTTGCCTTATTGCACCTATTTTCGATCTCGTCTTCTGATCTGCCATTTGATGATATTATACTTCCTAGGTACTTGAAGCTCTTTACTTGTTTCAAGGGATGTTCGTTTAGGTGAATTGTTGCTGTTTGTTCTTCTTTAGTTATAGTCATTACCTCTGTTTTGCTTGTGCTAATTTTCATGTTATGTTCCCTACACATTTCGTTTAGACTATTCATGTGGTCTTGTAATTCAGCTTCTGATTTTGCTATTAGAATCGATATGTCAAAAATAGCTATTTGCCAGATGGAAAACATACTGACCAATAACAGGATGCCAATCATCATCATCATCATCATCGTCGTCGTCGTCATCATCATCATCAACATCATCATCATCAACATCATCATCATCATCGTCATCATCGGGACGCAGAGGTGTTTCCAAGGCACCAGGGCCGGGTTATATACTGGCCAAGACCTATTGACGCGTCTTCGTCGAGCGTTCTGGGCAACAGGTCCCTTCGGGGTCCTGGCTAAAGTCAGTTGGATCGCCGATTCCTCCGAAGTCGGAGAGTGTCTGCCTGTACGGCGAGGAACCACCAGTCTGTACACCAATAAGCCAGACATGGGACAACGGATACTCACGCAGACCTCAGGTCCTGTATGACATCACACTGATATTGGACAACAGGATGCCTTCATCCGACATACAGGACTTTGCGTTGGAGCTCAAGCCAACGAACAAAAGCAAGCAAGCATCGTCATCATCGTCTTCCACTTTTGCAGTCAAGTGTCGTTGGGGAGGAATAATTTGCGCTCCAGCGCCCGATGGGTGGCATTGGATAGTGTCATTCCGTGTGATTGTACAATGTCTTTGATGTCCTCAATCCATTTTCTTCTTGAACGTCCTCTTGGTCTCGTCGCAGATGATCTTTGATGTAGGGCTAGTGATGGTAGTTGATGGTGTTGCATTCCAACGAGATGATTTTTTCAATCAATGTAACACAAGGTGTTGATCCCACTGTCTGTCTGATAACAACATTTCTTACTCGGTTTCGGATTGTTAAGTTGGCAGCTCTCCTCAAGCATCTTCTTCTTCTTCGTTCATCCGGAGTTTTTTTTTCGGATGTGATTGCGTTGTGCCTGTTTACAGCAGAGCTGCGTTCTTGCGCCGTTAGGCCGACACATCCGACTTCTGCGGGCATTTGTTGACCGGATTAACCTTCCCGGGAAGCATCTCATCTCACAGGTTTTGATTTTTGCGAAAATGTGACTTAGATCATGTCCAAGTTTGAGATTTGTAGCATAGGGGTGGTGTGAATATGTTGTTTATTATCTTTCTTTTTTCGAAAGTGGGTATATTTGGATGTTTCAGTATGGGTGATAGTTGATATGTAAGTTCACTTGCCTTTTGACATCTAATTGTGATTTCTCTGTCCAATCTGTTATCTTCTGTCAGTTGCGACAAGAAGAAGAGTGTTGAAGTTTTACATAGCCTGCCAGCTCGGTTGTCAAGGGTTCGAATCTTCACCGGGGCTAGTTTTTAAAATTAACATGGTCTCCTGGGATGACCCAGCCTACAGTACGTATGAAGAAAGGCGGTCGTGTGATACTGCCCACATCACCCGCCGAGTCTTGTTTGGGTTATAAAAGATTGCGCCTAGCACCATATGCCCAAGGTGAAAGGTGGAATAGACAGCAGTCCCGACAAACCAACAGCTCGCACAGGCATACGTGCATAAGGCTACTGCCAGAATGCCAACACAACAATCCGCCACGAAAATTACAGTTCATCGGTGATGGAAACGGCAGTCACTGGAAGAGCAGCAGTTTCACATACAATCTTATGTATAATTAATGACGTAATGATCTCGAAATCTTAGTCTATCACACGTCACTTGGGTCAGTTTGCATTTCGGTTCGAATATACGCATAGTCTGCTAACCTTTAGAAACATAGTTTTCTGTTGTTGTTGTGTTGGTGGTGGTGGTGGTTCTTGTTGCTGTTGTTGTTCTTAGTGTAGAACCACACGAGTCTTACTCTCCTTATTTTTCATTTTCTATCTCTACTTCGTCGTTCCACTTTCTGGCGTGCAAAAGTGCGTGACACCTTGCTATGTACTTCAAATATTCAGTGCAGGTCCATATGGCCGAATGGATAAGAACGCGTGTTCTTAAACATCAGGTGTGCTGATGCCGAGGGTAGCAGTTCAACCCCTACACCGGATAGCTGGACTAAAATGTTGACCTGACGTCCTTGACTTCGGGACGTGAATTACAAGTACCTCTGAAGTCGGAGTGGGTTCGCCTGATGGCGAGGGAAAGTTAACCCACACGCAAAATTCAGTCCATCAATACTATAAATAGTGTGTATGGACTACGCTTGAGTTCAAAGCGAGTGAGCGCAATAAAATGTCAGTGTCCTTGACTTCGGGACGTGAATTACAAGTACCTCTGAAGTCGGAGTGGGTTCGCCTGATGGCGAGGGAAAGTTAACCCACACGCAAAATTCAGTCCATCAATACTATAAATAGTGTGTATGGACTACGCTTGAGTTCAAAGCGAGTGAGCGCAATAAAATGTCAGTGTGTCCTACTTCGGCATACATTTATGCAAGGTTTGCTTACTCTAGACAAATTCCATTCAAAGTCACGGGTTCGTTATGGAACATACTCCATTTATGATCGTCTCCAAGAACAAAGAAATACCACAATGTAATATATGGATAAATGGGAATTTTCTTAAACAAGTGAATAGTAATACAACTATCATAGTACAGTCATAATATCTGATAGAGGGGCCTGTAAGAGATTAGAACAAGAATCGATATGTCAGAAGTAGCCGTTTGCAAGATGGTAAACATACTGATTAATAACAAGCTGTCAATTGCAACAACAAAAAAAGAGTTTTGAAGTGTTACATAGAACCTGAACTTGTGTATGGATATGAAACTTGGACAATGAGCAGAAAAGCTGAAAAATACCCAATAGCAATGTAAATGTGGTTTCTAAGGAAAAGTTAAAGAATATCTTGGACAGACAGAAAAACTTATGACCAAGTCCGACAAGAAGCAAATGAAAACCGTAAACTGATTAGAGAAATTAGACGTAAACAGTCAACATTTTTGGACACGTTATGAGAAGAAATAAACTAGAGAACTTGGTGACAGCTGAGGTGATTGAGGGGAAAAGAACAAATGGAGGGCAGAGAAGTAAATATCTGGATGGCTTGACCACGTGGCATGGTCGAGACAAGAACACAGAGCTGATCCACGACTCTTGTGATCGTGTGAGATGGCGAAACATTACCGCCCACGCTTATAGGCTTCGCGCTTGATTATGATGGTGAACGTGTTCTATCTTCCCGTGAGTAGTGTTCTTTTCAAGCAATTTTGTCAGTGTAGAGTTATCACGGTCGACACTTTGCAATTTCCAACTGCCGTAGGATTCTTAAAGTAAACAACCTGCATACAGAGCCTCCTGCTTTTTTCTTTTTCGCCATTATCAGAAAAGGCTATATATAGGATCTGACTACCAAAGAGATCAGGAAATGTGTGGGATTTCATTAGATATCAGTGGCTCGTGGGAAATGCCCAGTCTTATGCTGGAATCGAACCTGGTACCTTCTGTGTCTGAGACGGATACCGTACTCAGTCACCGCTCTTCATAGATCCCTCGATTCAAGTTGTGCGCTCTTGTAGGACCTGAAGAACCGTCGTCTGGGAATGATTTACTTCCATCTAGGTAGGAAATGAAAGCACATATTGTGAGCTTGCTCATGAGCTTTCCAAGTGGTGCATGCGAGACGGGACTGCTGAGCATCTACCATCATCGCAAGAAGGAAATTGCTGCTACTCTCTTGCAGTCTCGCACCGTGAAAAGTGTGTAGTTCTAGGCAGGTTTCATCACAGAGGAGGCCATGGTTTGTCCTCCACTTCGCTAGCTGGACTATCTGTATAGTATGTTCCACAGACTAGCATCGCGCCAGTATGTTCCACAGATTGGTATCTCGCCAGTATTTTACACAGACTAGTGTCTGCCCTGCATGTCCCACAGGCTAATGTCTGCCCAAGATGTCTCACAGACTAGTATCTGTCCATTATGTTCCACAGACTAGTGTCTGCCCAGCATGTTCCACAGACGTGTCTGCCCAGTATGCCTCACAGACTAATCTCTGCCCAGTATGTCACATAGACTAATCAGAGCCAGTAAGTCCTACCGAATAACACTACCTTATATGTCCCATAGACTAGGGTATGCCAAAGACGCCTCACAGACTAGGGCATGTCCTTCTTGTTCACTTTCTGTTCTTTACTAAGGCGAAGAACCGTGATCTGTCTCTGATGATCAAGATTGCTGTAGCGCTCGTTGGGATGATATTTTCTGATGGCTTGGATAGCACGCTTTTCCCTGAAATAATAAGTCATCGTTATCTTCTTTATCTTCTTTGTCACATTGCCCCCCTCCTTATTGAAAATGTGACTGCTTTGCTATGTAACACCATGCGATGTTAATTAGTCAATTAGATTAGTTAATTGGTCCTAGTCACCTGTTTCTTTGCAGTAATGTATTCCCTGTGGCACTTGGTTGGTGTGTGTTGATAGTCAAATACCTAAAACGTGTTAAGTAAGCGTTACCATTGTAAACTTAAATCTAGGCCTAGTCTGTGTGTCCGGAACTGAATCATGACCTGGCGATCAGTCCGGTCTTAAGAGTTACAACTCAAAGTCCACAAGGATTCACAACAGACAATAACACATATCTGAGAAGATCTTCCTCTTCTTCTTTCGATCGATTGAAATTTGTCTATAAATGTCAATATTGTCTCTTCATGGCGTGATTGCGTAGCATCCTGATTTCTGTGGTGCGCCTCTGTCTTCAGTACCTTTCCTTTGCTAGAGTAGACTATGGTCTTACTTGAGTTTAGATATGTATACTGTATGTGTAAACACGTGTCCGTAACATCACTGGCGCAGACGGACAAGGTGACGTCATAAAGACAAAAGGGCCCCTTTTCA
>JACEFZ010004136.1:0-17128 GCA_014155875.1 Cepaea nemoralis
TCAAGCTAAGGAAACTATTTATAAAACAGCGGTAGGGGTTTACGGCACTGTCGATCATAAGAGGCAGGACTGGTTTGCGGCAAACAGCCAGATACTGCAGCCCTTGATTGATAAAAAGAAGATAGCTCTCTTAAGAAACAAGGAAAGACCAACGCGTAACACTCTGAGTGAGCTGAAGCAAGCGAGGAAGGATGTACAAAAGGCTGCCAGGCAGTGTGCGAATGACTATTGGATCAAGTTATGTGAGTCCATTCAAATCGCAAGTGATACGGGAAACATCAGAAGCATGTATGAAGGGATAAAGAAAGCCTGTGGTCCAATGATCAAAAGAAGTGCACCGCTGAAAACCTTGACTGGAGAAATCATCACTGATAAGAAACAGCAGATGGATAGATGGGTCGAGCACTATTTAGAGCTTTACTCAAGTGAGACCAAGCTAGCGGATGATGCCCTCAATGCCATAGAGGCCCTGCCAACTCTTAACCACCTGGACACACTTCCCACTATAACAGAAGTTAAGTGTGCTATAAATGAACTTGCATCTGGCAAGGCTCCAGGTAAGGATGGGATTCCAATAGAGGTTATCAGGAGTGGGCAAGACACACTCACTCTACAGATTCACCAGCTAATAGAGTTATGCTGGCGAGAAGGACAAGTCCCACAGGATTTCAAAGATTCAAGCATCATAACATTGTACAAGAAAAAGGGCGATCGGAGAGACTGTAACAACAATAGGGATATCTCACTCCTTGTATTGCTGGGAAAGTATTTGCCAGAATTGTTCAACGCAGACTTCAAGTCCTGGGAGATCAAGTCTACCCCAAATCACAGTGTTGATTCCGACAGAACCGGTCTACCACTAATATGGTATTCTCATTGCGACAAATGCAAGAAAAATGCCGTGAACAGAATCAAGCAATGTTTATTGCCTTCATCGACCTCACAAAAGCATTTGATTTGGTCAGTCGTGAGGGTCTGTTCAAGGCACTAAAGAAGATTGGCTGCCCACCAACTCTTCTGTCCATTGTGGAATCGTTCCACAAAGGCATGAAGGGTGTAATAAAGTTTGATGGTGCAACTTCTGAAGAGTTTGAAATTAAGAGTGGAGTTAAGCAAGGTTGAGTACTAGCTCCCACCATCACTGAAATATACTTTTCACTTCTACACACACACACACACACTCACGATCAGATGGCGGCCTTTACATTGTTCAGAGATTGAAGGCCAAGACCAAATTAGGAGGGTACTGATCAGAGAGTTGCCTTTTGCAGATGATGCTGCAATTACGACCCACTCTGAGGAAGAATTACAACGTCTACTATCTGCATTCTCCAATGCTTGTTCTGGATTTGGTTTAACAATTAGCAAAAAGAAGACACCGATTAAGTCACAAGGTGCATATGGGGTGCCATCAATCTTTAATGAAGACGCCGAACTAGAAACAGTAGACCATTTTACATATCTAGGATCAGAGGTAAATAGCAAATTATCCCTAGATCAGGAAAGCAACATCAGGATTGGTAAGACGCAAGATAGTGCATTATGGTGAAAATGACGACCTGATCACATGCATCCACTGTGGACGAACATTTACAGCGCGAATTGGCCTTAACGGTCACATTCGCCACCGCCATGGGTTGTAGTTATTAGGGGCGTTCATTTGAAACCCGTTCTACAAAAGCATGAAAGAAACATTAACAGGTGTGGTAGAATTAAACAAAGCATTCATTTTGAATGAATTATGCACCATAGGGTTGGTCAGAAGAAGTCGCCGTAGGCATTCAGGCAAGCATCCCATTGCTTAGGTAGGCGGCGAATGCCGTCCGCAAAAAAGTGATTGTGGTTGCTCACTGAACCAAGTGTTTACCGCGTTCATTACGTCTGTACCTGTGTGAAATCGTTGCCCCTTGAGAGCTTTCTTCAGAGGTCCGAGCAAATGAAAATCACATGGTGACAAATCAGACTATAGGCTGGATGTTGCAGAATTTCCCACTTCTTCCTTGCTAATGCTTCCTGCACAATCTTTGCGACATGCGGACGAGCATTATCGTGCCACAAAATCACACCGCGAGAAAGCATGCCGGTCGTTTATTCTTGATGGCGTTTTGCAGCTTGTCTAGTGTTTGCAAGTAGTGGGTAGAGTTGATGTTGACACCAGGTTCTTTAAAGTCGGCCAACAATAGTCCCTTCATGGTAAAAAACTGCGCTCAGCATAACCTTACCAGCGGAAACCTGTAACTTGAATTTTTTGGCTTTTGGTGATCCTAGCATGCTTCCATTGCATGCTCTCTCTCTTTTGCTGCTCGGCTCAAAGTGGTGACACCATGATTCATCGCCTGACACTATGCAGAAGAGAAGTGCGTCAACCTCCACTCTGTAACGCAGCAAGTGGTTCAAACACCATCCCATGCGTTCCTCTTTTTGGTGGTCGGCCAACATCCGTGGTACGACTGTGAACACACCTTCCGTTTATGCAGTTTCTTACGAACGACCTTTTGAATTGTCCCAGTTGACACATCAAATTCTTTAGCTAGCGAACGTATGCTTCGACAACGGTTCATCTGTACTGCTGCATCAATTTTCGCGATAGGTTTTTTTCTGTGGCAACAATATGTGCTTGACCCGGCCGTCGAAGATCTGTCGTGAGCTGACGTCCTTTCCGAAACATCCGTGCCCAGTCTGTCACTGTTGCCCTCGACACACATTTGTTACCGTACGCTGCCTGCATTCTTTGATGAATGTCCACTGACATCTTTCAAATGAAAGAAACTGAATAATCGCTCTTTGAGCTTCTTTGGATGGATTTTGGATCAACCCGGCCATTTTCTCAACGGTCAGAAACAGAACCTATGCATCATGGGACAATAAGCACTTGCTCTTTTATTCATTAGTCAGTACTTATCACATGACTATGACATGATCATGTTCAAAGTACGCATTTACGTGCGGTACGCCACGAACGGATGTTAAATGAACGCCCCTTATATTAAGCCTTTTTGAAGCACAACTATCGTCTGTCAGGACGGCAAGTTGCCAATGTAATATGTGAGTAATGTGGGGGGTGGGGGGGGGGCGGTGTTGGGGTGTGGGTGGGTGTATGTGTAGGTGTATGTGTAGGTGGATGAGTGGGTGGGTACGTGTGTGTTTGCGTGTGTGTGTGTGTGTGTGTGTGTGTGTGTGTGTGTGTGTGTGTGTGTGTGTGTGTGTTGACTTGATCTTTTCCTGCCGTAGCCTCCGTTCTGCCACTCTGGTTGTTTCCATAAAGGGAAAAAATCCATGATCCCATTTGTGTTGATTTACGCACACATTCAATTTTTGTTAAATATGGAGCCAATATATTCAACGTTTGTGACATTTTCAATTTCTTTACCATTTAATGTAATTTTCGGTTTTCGTGTGATTTTATTTGTGGACAATATCTTTGTCTGTTTTTAAATTCAGAAAAAGAAAAAAAAAAGGTTTTAATCTTCACCGTGTCTGTTAATACGTAGTGTGTGTGTGTGTGTGTGTGTGTGTGTGTGTGTGTGTGTCTGTGTGTGTGTGTGTGTGTGTGTGTGTGGGTGGGTGTGTGTGTGTGGTACGTCTGTGTATAGGTATATGTGTGTTTGTATAAAGGCGTGTGAGTGCTTCTTATCTGATAATAAAATGAGCCCTGCGAGAAAACAACTCCTCTGTCTACACTGCAAGGTTTGTGTTCGATAACTATTAACTGTTTTCAATTGATTAATTGATTCCAGCAGAACGTTCGGCCGGGCAAACTGCATTGTTGACTGTCGGTGTTTGATCAAAGAGACCAGTGGAAATAAAAGACACCACAGGGAAGGAGGGGAGGAAATGAGATGAAATAACGGAGTGGGTTTGGGTGGAAATAGGCACAAGAGGCACATAACCAGCAGATTTAATAGATGGCTGGACACTTTCAGGAGGAGATGAAAGGAGATGGTTTGAAGCTAGCATGCAATGTGGGAGAATGACTGCACCATGATAAATGGTCTTCATTTGAAAACAACGATTTAATAATGAAATAAAAGGACTTGATTAACTCGTACTGTAGAATAACTTATAGTTTTCTTTATTTGTCTCCTTGTTCGTCAGTTGCTAGTTGTTGGCATTGTTTTATCATTCTGTCTGCGTTCTATTTAGCCCCAAGTCTGTGGTTGGTGTTCGACCGTTGTAGCATTTTATTCTATTATTTTTTTGTAATCTTTTCCCTTTTTATATTTTCATTGTGTCCCATTTTCTCTTCTCTTTGATTCTGTCTGTTGGTTTTACTTCGCCTTTTTCTGTCTTTAATCTGCCAATGACGCATGGGCGCTCAACGAACTCATGCCACGCCCTTTGTAGACTTATTCACGAATGGTTGCATTTTGAAGCTAATGTGTACATCCGGCATAAACGTTAAGAATCACCTCTAACAGAGGATTCAGCAACGAATAAAACAACCAACCAACAATATTTTAAACAAATACGCCATGAACAATATAGTGCACCATTTAATGAAAGTTTGGAAAAGACGATTTATTATCCTTTGTCATTTAATCGGATAACTCTAAGATATATATAGACAACATATGTAAAGAAACCAGCCAAGCAGAGACAGCAAGAATACCGCATGACGAGAACACAGAAGAAGAACCATCTGCAAATCTAACCATTAGAGAACTCCTGTTTGCGGACGACCAAGCACTAATAGCAAAATCAGAAGCTGAATTACAAGACCACATGAATAGTCTAAACGAAATGTGTAGGGAACATAACATGAAAATTAGCACAAGCAAAACAGAGGTAATGACTATAACTAAAGAAGAACAAACAGCAACAATTCACCTAAACGAACATCCCTTGAAACAAGTAAAGAGCTTCAAGTACCTAGGAAGTATAATATCATCAAATGGCAGATCAGAAGACGAGATCGAAAATAGGTGCAATAAGGCAAATCAACTCATTGGACAAATGGCACCAATACTAAAGAACAAACATGTATCAATAACTACTAAGAAAGCACTTTACAACACAATCTTCTTACCAACTCTCTGCTACCAATGCCAAACCTGGACAATGACAGAAAAAGAGAAAAGAAAAATCACAACAACAGAAATGAGGTTTCTGAGAAGAATACTCAACGTATCAAGAAGAGATAAGATCAGAAATGAAGAAATCAGGACTAAAGTAGGGGTTAAAGCTGCTCTAGATTTTATTAGAAAGCAGCAAGTCAAATGGTTTGGCCATGCAAGTAGGCTACCAGTCAACAGCATGCCACAACAAGCAATGATGTACAGACCAGATGGAAACAGAGGAAGAGGCCGACCACGTAAACGTTGGACTGAGGGAATAACAGAATCCATGGGAATGTCGATATACGAAGCCCATAACCGGGCACTCTCACGAAGTTTATACTTCACCTCGACACCGCAAGGTACAAGAGGAACATGATGAGATGAGAACTCTAAGATTGCTACAATACTGCCATTAACCAGGCACAGGTATAATACCAAACACAAATACACAAACACTTAGACAACAGACAGTCCATGTCCTTTGCAGGTCATCATCAATCATCATCATCAAGTGCCCTGCCAGCTGGCGTAGGCGTTCATGGCTCTCCACAGATCTCGGTCTTTGGTTTTCTGGATCAACTCTGTTGCTGATATTCCTCCGTGCCACCGTCTCAATCCATCCAGCATCATTTCTCTTGGTCTGCCTCTGCCTCTCTTCCCTCGATCTTTCCAGTTGTCACGATGTTCTCCAATGCCTCTCTTCTCATTACATGACCAAAGAAAGCTGTTTGTCTCTTTCTTATTGTTGTATATAGTGTTCTAGTTTCATTAGCATGTTTCAGGCAGTCGTTGTTAGTTACTCCGGCAGTCCCAAAAAAATTTTTAAAAAGTTGTTAGTTACTCCGGCAGTCCAAGGAATTCGCAACATTCGTCTCAGGAACCACATCTCTGTTGCTTCTAAATTTCTTCTTAATTTGTTCATTTACATTCCAAGATTCACTGCCTTACAGCAAAACTGATTCTACATAGCATTTCAGCACTCTTTTTCTTACACTCAGTGATAGTGACCTATTGGACAAGATACTCTTCATTTTCTGAAATGCGGCCTTTGCTTGCCCTATTCTGCTCTTAATCTCTGTTGTACATCTTCCATCTGATGTTATAAATGTCCCTAGGTATCTAAAATTATCCACGTGGTTAAGAATTTTTCCTTCTATTTCTATGTCACATTTTGGTGTCACCATTTTCTTTGATATCACCATTGTTACTGTTTTCTTGATATTCATGGAGAGTCCTTTTCTTGCACTCTCTGTTACTACAGTGTCCAACAATTTTTGTAGGTGTGTCATCTGCATAGCGTATATTATTTATATTATAACCTCCAACTAGTATTCCTGGCATCTCTTTGATCTCTCTCATTATTACTTCGCTATATAGGGAGAAGAGATCGGGTGACAAGTCACACCCTGTCGTACTCCTAGCTTTATGTGTTCGTTAACTACCCTCTTTATTTCCAATTTTTATTGCTGCTACTTGGTTTCAGTAAATATTCTTTATTATTCTTAAATCTTTCAGGTAGCAAACTCAAATTCTATCTTGACTTTAGCTTAAAAACTCTAATTATATCTTAGCTTAAACAATCAAATTATAACTAGGCTTTAGCTTAAAAACGGAGCCGCGGTAGTCTATGGCTAGCTGGTTTGCCTATAGACCCGGTGGTCATGGGTTCGAATACTCACTGAAGAGTTTGTAAAATAGACCTGTACTTCCAGGTCCACCTAGCCTAAACTGGATGCTAGGAGGTGTCTTGGGAAATAAAAGCGACCCTTGTCATATTGACTACATCATCCCCCAGTGTCGATTGGTCTCTACAAATAGAGTGCTAGCATCATGTGACAAATTCATCTCAGAACGTGTAAAACAACGATCCTGTACTTTACTTTTATTGTGGCTTAACGTGCTTATGTTCTCTACTATATCCGCAAAATTCTATTTATTTCCCACTCGTCTCTATGAGCACTGATTACAACACTGGGGCTTCAATGTGTACTGGTTACATTGGCTTCTATGATTACTGATTACAATACTGGCTTCTGAGTACTGATTACATTTTCTTCTATGAGTACTGATTACATTTTCTTCTATGAGTACTGATTACATTTTCTTCTATGAGTACTGATTACAATACTGGCTTCGATGAGTACTGATAACACTGGCTTCTATTATTACTGATTACAGTATTAGGGGCTTCAATGAGTACTGATTACATTGACTTCTATTATTACGGATTACAATATTAGCTTCTATGATTATCAGTGTGTTGCCGGGGCCCATACGGGGGAGCAAAGAATAGTAACACTGTTGCCTACCATGCATGTCGTAAGAGGCGACTAAGGAGGATATAGTTCCGTCGCCCTGCTACTGAATGAGTGCGTGGCGCGACACTGTGAGCTGTGAGTTTCGCGTGGAATGCTTTTACATCTGTCCGCGGTTGTGTGTAGCGTGAACTGCATGTTTGGAACGATGGCGGCCGGCTGTTGCTGGATTGACTGGTTTGCCTTTTCGGCTCACGAGTGCATTTTTCAGCAGACTCCTGGGAGTCGCCGCTGGAGCTACGGAGTTCGTGCTTTGTGCGGCGCTTTCGGCGGGTCGTCCTGTGGAAAGAGACCGAAGCCATATGGGATAAAACCCGGGTCAATGAAGTCTTTCTGGTGACTGCCATTTCCATCGACGATGAACTGTATTTTTCATGGAGGACTTTTGTGTTGGCATTCTGGCGGCGGCATTATGCACAGTGTACCTGTGCGGGCTGTTGGCTTGACGATACTCCTGTCTGTTCCATTGTTCACTTTTGGCAGTGAGGAGCATTTTGTGTGATATTCACTGGCACGGGAACGGAGCAATATGGGGACAACCCGTTGCCGTGAAGCTGGAACCACGACTAACTAACTAACAGTTACAACACTGGCTTTATGACTATTGATTACATTGGCTTCAATGAGTACTGATTACATTGCCTTCTATTATTATGGATTACAATATTGGCTTCTATGATCACTGATCACAATATTGGAGTCTATGGGCAATGACTAGATTGACTTATTGACTACTATGAGTACTTACTATAATACTAGCTACTATGAGTACTATTTACAATATTGGTTTCTAAATATAATTATTTCAACACTGGCTTCTATGAGTGCTGATTATATTGGTGTCTATAAGTACTGATTACACTGGATTATATACGTAATGATTGCAACATCGGCGTCTTTGAGTACTGAATACATTGGCTGCCATGAGTAATGATTACACTGGCTTCTATAAATAATGATTGCAATACTGGCTTCTATGGGCATTGACTAATATAAGTACTGATTACAACACTGAATTATATGAGTACTGATTACAACAATGACTTATATAAGAACTGATTTATATAAGTACTGATTACAACACTGCCTTATGTGAGTACTGATTACAACAATGACTTATATAAGTACTGATTTATATAAGTACTGATTACAACAATGACTTATATAAATAATGATTTATATAAGAACTGATTACAACAATGACTTATGTGAGTACTGATTACAACAATGACTTATATAAATACTGATTTATATAAGAACTGATTACAACACTGCCTTATGTGAGTACTGATTACAACAATGACTTATATAAGTACTGATTTATATAAGAACTGATTACAACAATGACTTATATAAATACTGATTTATATAAGAACTGATTACAACACTGCCTTATGTGAGTACTGATTACAACAATGACTTATATAAGTACTGATTTATATAAGAACGGATTACAACACTGCCTTATGTGAGTACTGATTACAACAATGACTTATATAAGTACTGATTTATATAAGAACTGATTACAACACTGTATTATGTGAGTACTGATTACAACAATGACTTATATAAGTACTGATTTATATAAGTACTGACTACAACAATGACTTATGTGAGTACACTCACTTATATAAGTGACACTTGTCGGATGATAGGGAACAACCGCGGCCATTGAAGCAACCAGAGAAATTAGTTCAAACGCTGTAATTAGTCCTCATATAAGTCAGTGTTGTAATCAGTACTTATATAAGTCATTGTTGTAATCGGTACACATATAAGTCAGTGTTGTAATCAGTACTTATATAAGTCAATATTGTAATCGGTACTTATATAAGTCAGTGTTGTAATCGGTACACATATAAGTCAGTGTTGTAATCAGTACTTATATAAGTCAGTGTTGTAATCGGTACTTATATAAGTCAGTGTTGTAATCAGTACTTATATAAGTCAGTGTTGTAATCAGTACTTTTATAAGTCAGTGTTGTAATCAGTACGCATATAAGTCAGAGTTGTAATCAGCTCTAATGTAAGTCAGTGTTGTAATCAGTACGCATATATGTCAGTGTTGTAATCAGTACGCATATATGTCAATGTTGTAATCGGTACACATATAAATCAGTGTTGTAATCCGTTCTAATGTAAGTCAGTGTTGTAATCAGTACGCATATAAGTCAGTGTTGTAATCAGTACTTATATAAGTCAATGTTGTAATCAGTACTTATATAAGTCAGTGTTGTAATCAGTACGCATATAAGTCAGTGTTGTAATCAGTACTTATATAAGTCAGTGTTGTAATCAGTACTTATATAAGTCAGTTTTGTGATCAGTATTTATATAAGTCATTGTTGTAATCGGTACACATATAAGTCAGTGTTGTAATCAGTACTTTTATAAGTCAGTATTGTAATCAGTTCTAATGTAAGTCAGTGTTGTAATCAGTACTTATATAAGTCAGTGTTGTAATCAGTACTTATATAAGTCAGTGTTGTAATCAGTACTTATATAAGTCAGTGTTGTAATCAGTACTTATATAAGTCAGTGTTGTAATCAGTACTTATATAAGTCAGTGTTGTAATCAGTTCTAATATAAGTCAGTGTTGTAATCAGTTCTAATGTAAGTCAGTGCTGTAATCAGTACGCATATAAGTCAGTGTTGTAATCAGTACTTATATAAGTCAGTGTTGTAATCAGTACTTATATAAGTCAGTGTTGTGATCAGTACTTTTATAAGTCAGTATTGTAATCAGTTCTAATGTAAGTCAGTGTTGTAATCAGTACTTATATAAGTCAGTGTTGTAATCAGTACTTATATAAGTCAGTGTTGTAATCAGTACTTATATAAGTCAGTGTTGTAATCAGTACTTATATAAGTCAGTGTTGTAATCAGTACTTATATAAGTCAGTGTTGTAATCAGTACTTATATAAGTCAGTGTTGTAATCAGTACTTATATAAGTCAGTGTTGTAATCAGTACTTATATAAGTCATTGTTGTAATCAGTACTTATATAAGTCAGTGTTGTAATCAGTACTTATATAAGTCAGTGTTGTAATCAGTACGCATATAAGTCAGTGTTGTAATCAGTTCTAATATAAGTCAGTGTTGTAATCAGTTCTAATGTAAGTCAATGCTGTAATCAGTACGCATATAAGTCAGTGTTGTAATCAGTACTTATATAAGTCAGTGTTGTGATCAGTATTTATATAAGTCATTGTTGTAATCGGTACACATATAAGTCAGTGTTGTAATCAGTACTTTTATAAGTCAGTATTGTAATCAGTTCTAATGTAAGTCAGTGTTGTAATCAGTACTTATATAAGTCATTGTTGTAATCAGTACTTATATAAGTCAGTGTTGTAATCAGTACTTATATAAGTCAGTGTTGTAATCAATACGCATATAAGTCAGTGAAGGCTATTAACAATCTTTGCTCTTCACTGCTTTTGTTCCTCTTTACCCCGACTTGGAGCTAAAGCAGGTTCCTGTTTCATAGTACTTGCGAGAAACAGAAACACGTTTAACCCAGCTGTGAGTCCCTGACAATATAAAATAATAAAGAAACAAACAAGTTAATTGCATATCCCCTACAGGACATCGCAGTCAACCCTAGCAATTTTTGGCTGTTTGTGATTTCTTGACCACTTTAAGTCCAGTAGTTTGGCATTGCTTTCTGAAAGACCGACACTTATATTATTTTATGAAAACCAAACGCAAGCGGTCTGTTGCCAAGTCGCCCGCAGCTGTGTATTGAAAGCGGTATGCGGGATTACGAATTGCGTCCGTAACTCCATCGCCATAAAACAAACAAGCAATTTGTTAAAACCACATAAATTTGGTTTTACGGATAGAGGGATGATTATAAAACAGCGAACAACAGAAATGAGTAATGAAAATATTTTGAAAGTGGCCAAGTTACGAAGATAACTTATCACAAACATCATTTAGAGACCACATTATGAAAAAGATAACTGGAAACATTTATTTAAAAAGTGATATTCGGAGACAAAAAGAGTTAGTTAGTTAGTTAGTTGGTTGGTTGGTTGGTTGGTTGGTTGGTTGGTTGGTTGGTTAGTTAGTCAGTCGCGGTTCCAACTTCACAGCAACGGGTCGTCCCCATTAACCTCAGTTTCTGCGCCAGTGAATATCACCACCCCCCCCCCCCCCCCCAAAAAAAAAGACAAAAAAGAGTAGCCTATCTGCACACGAATAGACAGATTCTGTTGGAAGCTTGTGGAGAGGCATGATCGCCGATGCCAGTTGCTAGATATTTGATATATAGCATTCAACGAAATGGTTTCCATCTCATATGGCAACGAAAACTTAGCCCCGAGTCACACTTGTTTGTTTATGGTAAACTTCCCGCCATGAATTGTTGTCCATTAACGCAACTGTTACCAAGTACCGGAGACAATATTTCATTGTTGACTGGTACAAGCGATCAGGTTGCTCTACGCCATAACGGTAACTAACAACAAAGCGCGGGCATATCAGCACAGAGCAAACCCGCTCAGTGGAATTTAGCGTGGCTTTGTGGCATTCCTGTGTGTCTGCAATTCCCAAGTAGTGGGTTTATACCTTGGCATTACAAAGGTAAGTCATGACAATACTAAGGTTTTATTATAAACTAAGTAGGTTGCACAATTGGTTGCCTGGCATATTTCGCTGCATCTCGCCAGGTACAGACTGCAGAGTTATATTATATATATCATATTACTTGAATAAGTAAATTATACATTTTAGAGAAGGTATAATTTGTTGCTTAGCTACCCTTAGTTGGCGGACAGTTTTATGATATAACTAGTAATCTTAATCTTTGTTAATTGATGTAAGGTAATGATGTCTTATGAGTTATGCTTGAGCCACTCCTAATATATTGACGCGAATCATGTTTAATTAACAGACTATTGAGGGATTATGTGGAGGTTGCGGACATGTGGTTTTATAGAATAATGAGGACACTGTTGGCGGATAGGAAGAGCTGGTAACATCAATCTTGACATAATTTAACTCACAAAGAGAACTGGTTACTAGTACCAGAAGAAGACAGTCCACATTCTTTGTGGCATGTCATGGGAATGGGAAAACTGGAGTATGTCGCACAACGGGAAAGTTGAACGAACGAACGAACGAACGAACGAACGAACGAACGAACGAACAATCTTTATTTTCAAAGGGTTATAAATTGGGCACGCAGGCTCGTCTTACATTCGGCCCTTCCATTCACTTATCTTTCCTTCATCAATTGTGCATGTTACATTCACGT
Organism: Cepaea nemoralis; assembly: GCA_014155875.1. NCBI lineage: Eukaryota > Metazoa > Mollusca > Gastropoda > Stylommatophora > Helicidae > Cepaea > Cepaea nemoralis. The sequence continues at coordinate 12,635 of JACEFZ010004136.1, forward strand.
AGGAAAACAACTTTGTCAGTTGGATGTTGTTAACATAAACAATGCATATTACCATGTTATGGCCAGTGACAGGCGGACACACGTACACACACACATTCATAAACACACACAAACACATACATACCTGCACACATAATTACATCATTTGCACACTCACAGTTATGCACACATTCAATAACATACAAATACACACTCCCTCGCATACACTGCATACATGCATATATACACACACAAACATATACACATACATACACGAATATTCACACGCATACACATATACATATCGCGCACATACATACACATACACACATACACACGCACATACATACGCACATACACACACACATACATACACACACTTATACACACATACACACACGCACTCATAGACACACAAACATACACACACACTCATACACACCCATATACACACATACACACATGTACATACACACATGTACACACACATAAACAAACATACACACATACTTACACAAACACACACTCGCGTACACATACAAGCACACACGCAAATACACATGAGGGGGGGGGGGGGATTTAAGGGAAAGGAAGACATGGTTAGACCAAGAGACAAGAGGCTAGACTGTTTGACACGGTTGCATGGAGAACCATCAGTATCAGAAATGATTGGCACAACATGATCACCAACGTTTCACATGCGGTGTGGCGTTGGTGAACATGTCTATCTACAGCCTTCTTGTACTGTCAATTATTTCTGACTATAAGAAGAAGAACACATTAAAAGAGAATACTCATTTATTATCAGACATACATGGCGCGTGTTGACTGACACACTCAGCTGTCGTTACAATAGTCCAAGGCTCATATTCTCCTTAAGTGAATAGAATAGCTTAGTTGTTCCTTGCGCACCTGTAATTGGAGCAGACAGGACACGATGCTCGATTGCACAATGTGGATTGTAAAATAAACACATCAATCCCAGCAACGGTACACGCCCTCCTGGCTCTTTGGTAGTGGTTCGAACGTTTAGCTTTTTCAAATAATTAATATAATATAGGGACTGAGTGGTCTCGAGGTATGGTGTCCGCCTCGAGTGCTGGAGGTCCCGGGTTCAAGCCCCGGTGAGCGCGGGGATTTTTTCAAGTGGACTTCTAGTAATAAAATGTCCCCTGGTCTCCGGGTAGTGAGATCGGACGCCCGTGTGTATTGTTGCGCACGTAAAAAATCCTTTGGCAGTTGGAAATCGAAAAAGAGTAGCCTAACGGCGCTGCCCGGTCAAAATATCGAGTTTACAATCTACATTTCAGGATCCTCGCCGGTGCTACAGAGTCCGTGCACTGAGCTGAGATTCTCCGGACTCAGGCTTGAGTTAGGAGTAGAACGGACCACTTATGGGTTACACCCGTGTGCCGTGATGTTGATCCGTCGACTAAAACTAAACTAATAATTGTGAAAAACTAGGGCTCGATTTAAAAATTCCTCAGCAGATAAACAAAAAACAATAATGAGAAACATTCGATGGCATAAGAAATGTGGTTTCTAATGAAAGTGCAAATAATACAATGGACGGATAGAAAAAGAGCAGTTGCAGCATCAAATTGAAGCCATGGACAGTCAAGATTTATTAAGTATGTTATGAGGAGAGATAAGCTTGAAAACATATTGGCAACTTACAAATTTGATGGCAAAATAGCAAGAGAAAGACACAGAAATTGATATGTTAATAGTTTGACCAAATGGCTTTATTGTGAGAAGAGCACAGTCGCTGTTTGATCTTGTTAGATAGCGAACCATTGTTGCACATGTTTACCGGCACGGCACATGACGTTTATACACAACGGTATTAGTAGCGTTAGAAGTAATAGTGATGGTGGTAGCAATGTTAGTAGCAGTTGTAAGGTAGTAGTAGTAGTAGTAGTAGTAGTAGTAGTAGTAGTAGTAGTAGTAGTAGTAGTTGTTGTAGTAGTAGTAGTAGTAGTAGTAGTTGTTGTAGTAGTAGTAGTAGTAGTAGTAGTAGTAGTAGTAGTAGTAGTAGTAGTAGTAGTAGTAGTAGTAGTAGTAGTAGTAGTAGTAGTAGTAGTAGTGTAGTAGTAGTAGTAGTTTTTGTTGTTGTTGTGCAGTAGAAGTAGTAATTAGCAGGAGTAGTGATGACGGCGCAGCAGCAGCAGCGCATGTTTGAACACCGCACGAACCATTACCTTATACACTATGCCTGCCATAGCTGGCAAGATCGATGCATGGTTCATTAAGTGTATAGGATAAGCTCTATTGCTGTCCCACTTAGAGTAAACAGCCACTCACACGCCTAAGACATGCTCGCTTGTTTACATTGGATACAACCCTAGCAACGACTGTTTCGTTTCGTTCAATGATACTGTGTTGGTTTGTAAATATTTACTTTCCGTATGGTGCCACGTTTGTTTGAAGGGAAGTAACAAAAGAATATAATTAGCATGGGATAATGCGTTATTTTTAAATTAGCGCAGTTTGCATGTATTTTTAGAAGCTTAGTAGAAGCATTTTAGTTTAGAAGAACTGAGATAATTGCATCGACACGAAACAATGAGAAATATTAACTTTCCGCCATCTATGGAGCCGTGTCAAATAGGATATATAGGCTGAATAAGACAATTATTTAGGAAAGAAGTAATTCCCCCCTGCTTTCTGGATATGTTGCCCATTTATCAAAGTGTGAACGCAGCAATCTATCGTCAATCGATATCTTTATACGCAACACTCAGGCAATCAATCAAGTCTCACGCACCAGTTGCTGCTTTTATCCTTCTGTAATCTTTCCTATACACATATTGTCGATGCTTTTTCTTACACAATTTTCTACTCCGTCCCCTTCTGTAGAATACTTATACTTACTGTCTATACCTATTTTTCTTTTAACTATCCTATTTACAGGACACCAATCAGGCAATCAATCACCAGAATGATTCTGTCAACACCAGAACTTTACTGCTGTTGTTGATGTCTAGGCAAGTTTACGTTCACTAGTTTGCCATTGTTTTCTGAACGACCGGCTCCCTTAAAAACACGTTAAAACTCATTCGACGCGGTCTGCTGCCAAATCGGTCGCAGCTGTGTTTCGAACACGGGTGAACGGTCTTACGAATTGCGTCCGCAATCCCTTAGCCACGGAAACTGGCCTTTACCTATTAGTATACACATATTGTCTGTGTCCTCTTCTATGTAATGCATTGCATATCTTTTCCTATACGTAATATTATGTATGTCCTCTTCTATATAACTTTTCTCTATACTTTTCCCTGTATGTATATTATCTATATCCTCTTCTGTGATATATATATATATATATATATATATATATATATATATATATATATATATATATATATATATATATATATATATATATATAAGGGCTGCGGAAGTTAACGATTAATTAATAGATTAATCGTCGTTAATTTATTATATAATTTAATATATAATCGACATTTTAAACATAGTACTGCAAACACAACTGAGTTGCAAAATTGTACTGAGTCACCATTGTGTAAGCTGCAGCAAGATGTACCAACAAGGTGAAACAGTATGTTTATTATGCTACAGAGTCTTCTACAGGTCAGAGAAGCATTAACTGTCTACATGTCAGATGAAAAGAAGCAATACAAAGGTCCAAAACTGTCAGGTTCAGATTGGGGGAAGATTTCTAAATATGTCAAAGATTTGGACTTATTCTGTTAGTCCTGCTTGGCGGTCAAGATTTTGTTTCATGTAGCTGTGTATTGCCACTGCTATCATCGTTGACAAAGCATATGACTGTACACGATGATAATCCGGGCTACATAGTTAAATTCAAGGCAGCATGTATTAATGACTTCAGTGAACGTGTAGCTAATATGACAAGTATTTAAATACTACAGGTTGCAACAGCACTTGATCCACGCTACAAATACCTGAAGTGTTTGTCAAAAGATGCAAAAGAACGAACTTGGTCACGTATTGAACAACAAAAAGCATTTAATGTTCATGATGAGTAGATGGAGACTGCTGCAACGAATTATACTGCCATTGACAATGAAACTATATGTGAACCAAATGAAGAGATTATTAAGCTAATTGAGTCTGAAATGGATAAGAAAGTTGCAGAATTGGTTGACCCTTTACAATAGTGGAAACTTAATTAACATCGATATCCAAAATTGGCATTCCTTGCCAAGACCATTCTGTGCATACCGGCTACCTCAGTTCCATGTGAACGATTGTTCAGCTCTGCTGGTTATATTGTTAATAAAACGCGCTCGTCACTTGAAGCAAATACTGTCAACATACTCGTCTGTTTGCATAGTTAGTTATTAGATGACATATGAACAAGACAATCCAGTGTTATATATATATTCCTATTTCCTATTTACATATTCTATATAAAACTGTATGTACCTTTGCTTTACACAAATTGTCGATATTCTCTAAAATATTCATTGTTTCCGTACCCCTTTCTTCCTTTTTATACCCACAAATTTTGCCCCTAAAAGTTTTTTT
>JACEFZ010004137.1:0-22500 GCA_014155875.1 Cepaea nemoralis
AATATAGAGCGAACTAAGCAGAGCTTTAGACATTAGAGTGAACTATACATATACTATACATCAGAATGGACTATACAACTTTCTATATATCTGAATGAACAATATAGATATTTATATAAAAGAATGAAAAATAAAGATATTCATATATCATAATATATATACATTGTATATACAGGCATAATGTAATAATATATACAGGTATATAGTTATTAGAATGAACTATACAGATATCAAAATATTGGAATGAACTACACATAAATCCAAATATCAAAATAAACTATATAGATATCCAGATATCAGAATGAACTATATTGATGTACATAAATCAGAGTGAATTTAACAGATTTACAGATACCAAAATAAATTATACAGATATCCAGATATCAGTGAGAACTGTCTAGATATGTCAATATGAGCTATAGGAAACTAGAGATATCAGAGTGAACTATAGGAAACCAACGACATCAGAACTAAGAAAACATAAATGCAGACGTTACAATCAAATATGCACAACACCGCATAACATTACAGATACCAGAGTGAACTGTACATAGCTTCATACACACGGAGAGAACAAAACAAAACAGAACATTGACCACCAGTGATCTGTCCCTATATATATAATATATATATATATATATATATATATATATATATATATATATATATATATATATATATATATATATATATATATATATATATATCAGACTATAGACATGCTACATGTTGAATAGATAGCAAAACTGTTATTTCAACTTACTAAAACTCTTCCTTCATTGGCGGCGAGGTCACATATCTTGAATACACCCTCGGCTGTTGAACACTGGCGCAGCAAACCTGGACGAACAGACTCATCTAGTCGAAGGCAAAGTCAAACCAACAAATCTGGCCGATCAGATAGAGCCCACATCGGCATAGACAAGGTGTCGACCTGGCTCTGGGTGTCGGCAATCAGGCGTACTGAGTAACTGTACAGCACGGCCTGGACTAGTCGTTGACTCGGTCGCAGACATGGTCGCAGGCCGTGCGAGCGTGAGTAGCCGTTTCGTGTGCGCTCAGCTCGGACTGGAAGTCCAGCTGCAGCCAGCGGGAAAGATTTGTTGCGTCGCGCGGGATGACGCTGGTGCAAGCAGTGGCTGTTGCCGGCCTGGCAAGCACGTGCGGGCGCAGGTGACAACGATATAACTTCTAGATAGCTATTATTGCATAATTATAATATTATTGTGATTATCGTTGGTCTGTCAAGAAACGTTTAGTTTATGTCGATGTAACTTCAACACGTCATCTCTTTACTTCCCAAGAACAACCTTGCTTCAGTTGTATAAGAGGAAAACGACGAGTGGATTCTGTTCAGCCCAGTACAGATTATATTTGGAGTCGTTAATTTGGTATTATTTATGTACGATGTTCCAAACGCTTGTATTTCATTACTTTTCTGTGGTACTGATTTTTTCGTTCTATGATATCGTTTGTTTTTTTTTTAATTTTTGGCTTGAAGCCAAATGTATATATTTGTTTATCTTGGGGCAAAGTAGCTATCAAATGGCAAATTTTTGTTTCATTAGTAGGTGAGCTTAGAGTATTTGGTTTTAATCTTAAAAATTCTTTGTTGTTTTATAACTCTAACTATTATTAACCGTCCATTGGTTGCTGTGTGGCTATTAGTAACCGTCCTATGGTTGTGGTTTTACAACTGTGGCTATTAGTAATCACCCCATGGTCAAATGTATGGCTCAAGAAATTCCACAGCCAGGTGCAGCTGTACACATGTGTGGCGAAGCTGAGAGATGTGATGCGATACAGCAGACACCAGTTTTGGTATTATTCCTTGTGGGAGCGGCCATTGTGTGGTGGCCGGAAGAGCGTCTGCCACGCAATGGTCGTAAGTTCGAATCTGCAAAGGGATATATTTTAAATTTGACCAAGGCTTTCAAATCGACCCAGTGTCCCTTGTCCACCCAGCGTCCCATGCCCACAAAGCGTCTCATATTTATGCAACATCCCATGTCCACCCAACGTCCCATGTTCACCCAACGTCCCATGTTCACCCAACGTCCCATGTCGACCCAACGTCCCATGTTGACCCAACGTCCCATGTCCACCCAGCGCCCAAAGTCCACCCAGCGACCAAAGTCCACCCAACGTCCAATGTCCACCCAGCGTCCCATGTCCACCCAGCTCCGAGGTCGACGAAGCCTACAATAGGTTACCAAGAAATGTCCACCTAGAATTTCATGACCACCCATTACCACATGTCGACCCAGTGTGGCATATCCACCCAATGTCCCATGTCCACCCAACGTCCCATGTCCACCCGGTGTCCCATGTACACCTAGCATCCCATGTCCCACACAACTTCCGATGTACAACCGGCGTCTCATGCCAACACAACGTCCCGTGTCCACCCAGCGTCCAATGTCCATCCAACTTCCCATGCCCACCCATTGACCCAGATCAACTCAACGCCCCATGTCCATACAGCGTCTCAAGTACATCCAACGTCCAAGGTCTACCCAGCTTCATAGGTCGACCAACGTCCCATATACACACAGCGTCCCATGTCACCCAGCGTCCCATGTAGACCCAGTGTCCCATGTCCACCCAGCGTCCCATGTCCATCCAGTGTCCCATGTCCATCCAGCGTCCCAGATCAACGGGAAGCCCCATGTCCACCCAGTGTCCCATGTCCACCCAGTGTTCCATGTCCAACCCAGTGTCCCATATCCACCCAAATATTCCCATGTCCCACCCAGTGTCCCATGTCCACCCAGTGAGCCATGTCCACCCAGTGAGCCAAGTCACCCAGTGTCCCATGTCACCCAGTGTCCCATGTCCACCCAATATCCCATGTCCACCCAGTGTCCCATGTTCACCAAGTGTCTCATGTCCACCCAGTGTCCCATTTCCACCCAGTGTCCATGTCCACCCAATATTCCATGTCCACCCAGTGTCCCATGTCCACCCAGTGTCCCATGTCCACCCAGTGTCCATGTCCACCCAGTGAGCCATGTCCACCTAGTGAGCCATTTCCACCCAGTGCCCCATGTCCACCCAGTGTCCCATGTCCACCCAGTGTTCCACGTCCATCCAGTGTTCCATGTCCACCCAGTGTTCCACGTCCACCCAGTGTTCCATGTGCACCCAGTGTTCCATGTCCACCCAGTGTTTCATGTCCACCAAGTGAGCCATGTACAACCAGTGTCCTATGTCCACCCAGTGTCCCATGTCAACCCAATATCCCATGTCCACCAAATATCCCGTGTCCACGTCCACCCAGTGTCCCATGTCCACCCGGTGTTCCATGATCACCCAGTGAGCCATGTCCACACAGTGAGCCATTTCCACCCAGTGTCCCATGTCCACCCATTTTCCCATGTCCACCCAGTGTTTCACGTCCACCCAATGAGCCATGCCCACCCAGTGTTCCATGTCCACCCAGTGTCCCATGCCCACCCAGTGTTCCATGTCCACCCAGTGTTCCATGTCCACCCAGTGTCCCATGTCGACCCAGTGTCCAATGTCCACCCAGTGTTCCATGTCCACCCAGTGTTCCACGTCCACCCAGTGTTCCATGTCCACCCAGTGTTCCATGTCCACCCAGTGTCCCATGCCCACCCAGTGTTCCATGTCCACCCAGTGTTCCATGTCCACCCAGTGTCCCATGTCGACCCAGTGTCCAATGTCCACCCAGTGTTTCATGTCCACCCAGTGAGCCATGCCCACCCAGTGTTCCATGTCCACCCAGTGTCCCATGTCGACCCAGTGTCCAATGTCCACCCAGTGTTCCATGTCCACCCAGTGTTCCACGTCCACCCAGTGAGCCATGCCCATCCAGTGTTCCATGTCCACCCAGTGTCCCATGTCCACCCAGTGTCCCATGTCCACCCAGTGTTCCATGTCCACCTAGCGTCCCAGATCGACCCATCGTCCCATGTCCATCCAGCATCCCATGTCTACTCAGTGTCCCATTTCCACCCAGCGTTCTAAGTCCACCCAGTGTCCCATATCGATCCAGCGTTCCATGTCCACCCAGCGTGCCGTGTCTAACCGGCGTCCCATGTCTAACCAGCGTTTGAGGTCGACGCAGCCTAAAATAGGTACCAAGAAATGTCCACCCAGCGTTTCATGTCCACCCACTGATCCATGAAGACCGAGTGCCCAAAATCGACCCAGTGTGCCATGTCCATCCATCGTATATATGTATGGCACCACACTACAAAGAAGGCTGTGGACAGATAGACAGTTCACCAACGCCATACGGCATGGACAATAAGAAGAAGAAACAGGGACAAACGTGTGTAACTTTTGCACATCTTACACAGAAGTGGAAGATCAAACACTAATAGCAAAATTAGAATTAGAATTTCAAGACCACATGAATAGTCTAAATGAAGCGTATTAGGAACATAACATGAAAATTAGCAGCAGTAAAACAGAAGTATTGATTATAACCAAAGAAGAAAAAAAAAAAAACAACAACAAAAGATTCATCTAAAAGGAACACACAGCCCCCCCCCCCCCCCCCCCCACTCCTGAGACAATTAAAGAGCTTCAAGTACTTAGGAAGTATAGTATCATCATATAGCAAATCAGAAGGCGACATCGAAAATAGATGTAATAAGGTAAACTAGCTCATTGGATAAAAAAGCATAAATACTAAAGAACACACACGTATCAATAGTTACTAAGAAAGAACGCTACTACACAATCTTCCTATCAACTCTATGCTACCAGTGCCAAATCTGGGTAATGACAGAAAAAGAGAGAAGGAAAATCACAATAAGTTGAGTTGAGTTGAGCTAAGAACCGACGTCACTGTACTTAGGGCATTCCCATACTCGCTCCGTCCCCTCGTTCAACAGCCAGCGAAGAGTCATACTACTAATAGTTTCCACCGCTATCGGATTGAAATTTCTCCTTGTCCAGTTTGAGATTTTTCCAGAACCCCCCCCCCCCCCCCCCCCCCCCCCCCCCCCCAATCCCCCGCAATAACATTCTTTCTACATACGTGTTCTCAATCTGTTTTCCCCCGCCTTCTCCACCTGGTGCTACAGGCGCTCGACCACCTCTCATAAGTAATCTACCACCAAGAGGTCTATTCCCTGCCAGCTAATCAGCCTGTTCATTACCCCGCACTCCCGCATGGCAAGGGCAAACAATCCATACAATTCTCACAATCTATGACCTCTGAAGCGGGGTTAGCCATTCCACAAGAAACATTCCTTTCTCCACCTTACTTAGCATACTTATTGAGTCCGTAATGAATGCAGTGGTCTCCTCCAACCAACGAAATGACGTGTAACTAGATTACAAGCTAACATTATACCACAACAAGCAATGATGTACAGACAAAATGGAAGCAGAAGAAGAGGCCGTCCACGTAAATGATATACAGAGGGAATAGCAGAATCCATAGGAATCTCCATACATGAAGCCCCAAAACGGACTGTTTATGCTTCACATCGACACCAAAAGGTACAAGAGGTATGAAATGAGATGAGATGAGATGAGACACAAAAGTCTAGTTGGTTATGCGTCGAAGTAACACTTGTTCCTGTAGCCAGGCGCCTTCATCATTTGGAGATGACAGGTTTGAATTCCTGTTGGTAACTATAGCTTTGAATTTTTATGTTGTCTTGTGCGTCTTCTAGTTCCTGCTTCTTTCTTCTCACTTTTATGAGAGCCAAACAAGACATGCGTGTTTATTTATGAACATGTTCACGGGATGCTTAAAGACGTGACATCAAAGATGCCACGGAGACGTCAGGCAATCATTTATCAGAATGAATCGACAGTTGTCACTAATCAGTGTTCATCGCACAAACATGTCTGATAGAATAGAGAAATACAGCTCTTGTCGGCATGGAGTCAGGATTGATATGGTGGCAAAAATTGTGTCACAGGTTGTACACACCTAGCAAAGCTTCAGATTCATACACAGCAAATGGGCGTCCACATTTGTTTTCAGTGTGCTGCTTTCAGACATCTGTACTATTTTAAATATTGAGCACAACCACTACTGGCAACGCTGATCGTATTCTGGTATGAACATAAGGCCTATCCACGTCAATATGGAAGCACTATACTCGAGTTTCGCCCTCGTTTGAGCTCGTCAGTAATGCATATCCCTGACCGGATCCGGAAACAAGCCCCGGATCACTGGCGTGTGAAGCGGGTGTGTAACCACAGCCAAACTATCATAACAGAACACCACAACGTCACCCATCGTAGGCTATGCTCAAGATTGCCCAATCGCCGCGACTGACGTCCGTCAATCGATGTGGACCCGAAACGATCAGTAGTGGGTTGTGCTCAATATTTAAAATTCAAATCCCGAAATAACCAAACTAATCAGTTTGATTATTGCTCATTGGATTTAGGAGGCCTGGTGTTCCTTGCCAGTGAGAAGTCCTGATTGTTTCGGGTCCACATCGATTGACGGACGTCAGTCGCGGCGATTGGGCAATCTTGAGCATAGCCTACGATGGGTGACGTTGTGGTGTTCTGTTATGATAGTTTGGCTGTGTGTCCAACGTGTGCCGCGTGGTTACACACCCGCTTCACACGCCAGTGATCCGGGGCTTGTTTCCGGATCCGGTCAGGGATATGCACTACTGACGAGCTCAAACGAGGGCGAAACTCGAGTATAGTGCTTCCATATTGACGCGGATAGGCCTTATGTTCATACCAGAATGCGATCAGCGTTGCCAGTAGTGGGTTGTGCTCAATATTTAAAATTCAAATCCCGAAATAACCAAATTAATCAATCTGTACTATTTGTTTATTAATTCTTGATAAAGATGAATCTGTGGACAGACATGATGACCAACGCCACACGGCGTGGGCTATAAGAAGAAGAATGAGATGACAGATCAAGCACTGTGTTCATGTCATTGTCACACATTGATGATATGGTTGTAAGCCTTTCGCTGGAGGGTGTGTGGTAACGTAGCGACCGCCTTTACTTTCAGAAAACTGTCTGGTACCTATTTTGTTAGACTGAGTCGATGCTAGAGTCATGTTGTCACAATAAAAATTCCTTCAGTTAGACAGGACATTTGAACCCAGGATAATGGCGCCGACTGGCGAGTGCACTGTCGGCTAAGATACCAGGGAACCCATTAATTCATGAGCTGCATGTATATTTACATTTATTATAAACATATCTGTCCCACATACAAAGCATTACTGACAGAAGGCAAGAGAAATCACGACTGTAGCAGGATATGACTAAGTAAAATAGAACACACAGAAATGTATAGATCCTGAAAGAGACAACTAATAGACACATTTTACGTAACTTACGAAGAACTCAAGCCAAGTGAACAGAAATCATCATAGTGGCCACATGAATAGGAAGAAAAATAAATAATAATCGTCAAATGACGTTATATGTATGTAATGAATAAGCTAAAGCGCAACTAAAATATCCGACGTTTCAATCCTTGCTAGCTTCCACAAAAACAAAGCACACAGGTCTTTACAAAAGCTATAACTATACATTAAAAAAGCATAATCAATGATTGCAGACTCAAACAGGTTAGTGCGCAATTTCCGTGTACAGGAAGGATGTGCAGGTGTTCAGGTGTGTTGATGCCAAATTAGAAAAAAATGATTGAAAACAATGTAGGCACAATCTAACCGAGGAAGGGAAAGTATATTTTATTACATATTTACTTAACATTAATTTCATTATTATTATTATTATTATTATTATTATTATTATTATTATTATTATTATTATTATTATTATTAATTTTAATTTATTGTGTTACTGCGATTTCTATTCATCTCTACAGAGTTGGATGTAAGGTATGTTCATTGTATCTGTGTTTGTTGTCACTTTTTCTCAGGATCTACACATACTTATTTATTGACAGAAGAAACGTAACTGATGAACCTTTCGCTGGAGGGTGTATGGTAACACACATCATTTACTTTATAGAAAGCTATCTCTAACGCAGAATCAGTCATGTACTCTCACGAGTAGTACTATCACATGCGTGGAGTACGCCCGTGTTGAAAGCGAGAGAACGCAAACAACAAAAGACAAGTAATTGCGCGAACAATCTTACTGTGTTGACTAAAGATACAGGAAACAAACGCACTCGTATTGAAAACAAATGATCGCAATATGCTAATTATGCAGGCATTATGGAAGATGGAAAACAAATCTCATAACATTATTTAGGAAGCTAAATACAGAGAAAACAAAGTTTCACCGTGGATTACACAAAAGGGATCTCATTTATTGCAGACAAATTAGTGGGTATTGTAATCAGTAAAGTTAGATTCATCAAAAACATAATATATAATACAAACGCGAAGCGACAAACAATGCAGGCAGTTCAGAACACTATCTACTCACGGTGCAGACCGCAAAACAAGTGAGCACTTCCGCACAACAGCAGTGATAGTTGGACCCGATGTAGCACTGTGATATTGTCTAAAGAAAGGCAATCGTTTCAAATGTGAAGTCCATGACTAGTACCATTACAGCAGTGATAGTTGGGCCACATGAAGCAATGTGATACCATGTAAAGAAAGACACTCTTTTTAAATGTGAAGTCCATGACTTGTACCAGAACTAGTGCAGTCACGTGTTGGCAAAGCTCGTTTCAGAAATACAGTAGATCACTGTACAGGGAATAAAGAAATATGGCAGATCATACTTATCAGAAATATGGCAGATCAGGAATTTAGCAGATCATGAACATGGCAGATCATGAATATGTCAGATCAGAAATATGGCAGATGAGGAATATGGCGGATCAGGCATATGGCAGATCAGAAATATAACAGGTCAGAAATATGGCAGATCAGAAATATAACAGATCAGAATTATGGCAGATCATAAATAACAGATCAGAAATATGGCAGATAAGAGATATCCATCCATCCATCCACCCATCCATCCATCCATCCATCCATCCATCCATCCATCCATCCATCCATCATGTGCCATGCCGATAAGCGTGGGTGGTCATGTTTTGCAATCTCACTCGATCACCAGAGTCGTGGATCAGCTCCGTGTTCCTGTCTCGACCATGCCACGTGGCCAAGCCATCCAGGTATTTACTTCTCGGTCTTCCCTTGGTCTCTTTCTTCGCCAGTTGTCACCAAGTTCTCCAAGTAATTTCTTCTCATAACATGCTCAAAACGTTTTGACTGTCTACGTCTAATGACTAATCAGATTACGATCTTAATTTGTTTCTTGAAGGACTTGTTCATTGATTTTTCTGTCTGTCCATGGTACGCTTTGCATTTTCCTCAGAAACCGCATTTCCACAGCCATCAGATGTTTTTCAGCTTGACTGCTCATTGTCCACCCTTCACATCCATACAAAAGTGCAGGTTCTATGTGGCACTTCAACACTCTTTTTCTCGTTTCAATTGATATCTTTTTATTGGTCAGTGTGTTTTTCATCTTGCAAAAGGCCACCTTCGCAAAGACAATTCTTGTTCTAATCTCTTCAAGGTATCTCCCATAAGATGTTATGACAGCTCCGAAATAACTGTACCGATTAACTTGCTTAAGAATATGCCCATGTATTCTTATATCACATTGTGGTATTTCCGTCTTCCCAGTGACAACCATAATCTGTGTCTTCTTACTATTCAATTCTAACAGAAATATGGCAATTCATTAAAAATGGCAGATCAGAAATATGGCAGATCAGAAATATGACAGATCATAAATATGACAGATCGGAAATATAGCAGATCAGAAATATTTCAGTTCAGAAATATGGCAGATCAGAAATATGAATATGACAGTTAAAAAATATGGCGGATCAGACATGTGGCGTTAGAGAAATATGGCAGATCAAAAATAAGGCAGATTAGAAATATAGCAAATCAGAAATATGGCAGATCATAAACATGGCAGATCAGAAATATGGCACATCAGAAATATGGCAGATCAGAAGAATGGCAGTTAAGAAATTAGGCAGATCAGAAATATAGAGATCATAAATACCGCAGATCATAAAAATGGCAGATCAGAAATATGGCAAATCAGAAATATGCAAATCATCATCATCATCATCATCATCATCATCATCATCATCATCATCATCATCATCATCATCATCATCATCATCATCATTATTATCATCATCATCATCATCATCATATGTCGATAAGCGTGGGTGGTCATGTTTCGCCATCTTACACGATCACCAGAGTTCTGTATCTGTGTTATTGTCTTGACAATACCACGTTTTCAAGCTATCCAGGTATTTACTTCTTTATCTTCCCATTGAGCTTTTCCCCTCAATCTCGCCAGTTGCCACCAAGTTCTCCAGTGTATTTCTTCTTTTAATGTGTCCAAAAATGTCGACTGCCTACGTTTAATTTCTCTAATCAGTTTACAGTTTTCATTTGTATCTTGTTGGACTTGGCCATTGGTTTCTCTGTCTGTCCATGGTATTCTTTGCATTCTTCTCAGAAACCACATTTCCACAGTCATCAGATGTTTTTAGCTTGTCTGCTCATTGTCCACCCTTCACACCCATACAAAAGTACAAGTTCTAAGTAGCACTCAGCACTCTTTTTCTTGTTGCATATGACATCTTTTTATTAGTCACTATGTGATCAGAAATACAGCAGATACGAAATATAGCAGATAAGAAATATAGCCGATAAGAAATATAGCAGATAAGAAATAAATCAGAACAGAAATATAGCAGATAAGAAATATAGCCGATCAGAAATATTGAATTAAATTGAACTTAACTTTATTTAAAAAGGGATACAAATTGGGCACGCAGGCCCGTCTTATATTCGGCCTTTAAATATAACAGATTAAAAATATAGAATATCAGAAATATAGCAGATCAGAATATATATATATATATATATATATATATATATATATATATATATATATATATATATATATATATATATATATATATATATATATATATATTCTGATATATATATATATATATATATATATATATATATATATATATATATATATATATATATATATATATATATATATATATATACACTAGCTGACCCGACTCGGCTTCGCCCAGTCCCTGGCGAGGATCTATCTATCTGTCTATCTATCTATCCATCCATCCATCCATCCAATCATCCATCTATCCATCTATCCATCCATCCACCCATCTCGGTCAGATTCTGCATACACACTAGAGTATACGACAGACATTCTACACATACACTTTGCACATACATGACACCTTTCTTTATTAAAATAATTTGTCACTTTTTTAGAAGCTGGAGTCGTGTGGCATGTGTTGGAACAGAATGAGAGGGGGCATGGTCCAGTGGTAAGAGAGAGAGAGAGAGAGAGAGAGAGAGAGAGAGAGAGAGAGAGAGAGAGAGAGAGAGAGAGAGAGAGAGAGAGAGAGAGAGAGGATCCAAGGACTGACGGGGTGTTGTGGACAGAAATCCAGAAGATCCTCAAGATAATGATATGGGGTTAAAAGAATGTGGGTGTTGATTCCCCTCACCCCAGGGACGACACATATTACGACATTACTGGGGGCTAGACACGGGATCTCTCGACACGGGATCTCTCGACACGGGATGGTGATATCATATTAATGAGGATCCAGCTAGGGTGAATGTGGATAGGAGTTAAGACACATATCTTACCTGTTCACACTTCACAGTCTACATAGGTCTTTGGTCCTAATTCTACTCTTGTCATTGAGAGATTGTTTTGTGTTGTGCTGTGTGGTGTTAAATATATAGATACATTTTAAATAGTGAATATCTATATATTGTTTGGAGAAATTTACACTCAACCTGCTGACTCACCTCTCTGAAATATGGCCACTCCTAAACTAGATATGGCAGAACTAAGGGCAAGGGGGAAGGAATGGGCTTGTCGGGTTCTGCACTAACAGAGTACATACAGGAGGTGGAGAGAGATTTTCGTCAAGCAGAAAGGGAAGATCGGAAGGCCGAGATGGAATTAAGAAAGATGGAGTTAGAGACTAAAAGAATAGAAGCTGAGCAAGCCACTAAAAGGTTAGAACTTGAAGCTGAGCAAGCTGCTAGGAAACATGAAGCTGAGCAAGCTGCTAGGAAACTTGAAGCTGAGCAAGCTGCTAGGAAACTTGAATCTGGGTAAGCTGCTAAGAGACTTGAAGCTGAGAAAGCTGCCAAGAGACTTGAAGCCGAGCAAGCTGCTAGGAAATGGGAGGATTAGCAAGAAGCTCAGAAAAGGGAGCATGAGTACCGAATGCAGGAACTCGAGCTTAAGAGGCAATTTAGTGGAGAAACTGAGGGAGCAGTGGAAGGTTCATCTCTCCCTGGCGAAACCCCAGTGGGTGGACATAGTTCCCATGCTATGAAGTTTCCTTTGGCTGTCTATGAAGAAGACAAAGAGAAAATCGACCAGTACTTACACCGCTTCGAGGCAATGTCTGTTGCTATGGGTCTGGATCGCGACAAATGGTGTCTTAAGTTGTCCCAGGGATTACGCGGGACAGGTTACGAGGTTTACTCCCGCTTGCCTACGACCAATTGAAAACTGCTTTGCTGAAACATTACGAGATCACATCAAATACATATAGGAAGAAGTTTCGATCAGCGAAACGAGAGCCAGGAGAACTATTCGCCGCCTACAGTATGCGTCTGAAATCCTACCTGCAAAAATGGATGGATTTGGCAGGGTTCACGCATGACTATGAGAGTCTGGAAGAGCTGATGATAGTCGACCAGATGCGACAGCAAATGTCGGAACCTCTTGGGACATTCTTGGAAGAACAAGGGGCGGAACGGCTTGATGTCGTGAATAAGCTGGCGGAAAGATTCGTTGAAGTCCATAGGGAAGCGGAAGAAACATGTACACCAACCATCAAAGGTCAGGAGAAACATGACCGAAAGAAATTCAAAGGCTCAGAAACAAAGAAAGTGGAACCATATGTGAAGACTTCAGAGGAGAGTCCAGAGAAGGCGAAGGATGGGAGACAGAGCCCACTCAACTCTCAACCGAAACGGCAGTGGTCTGAGAAGTGGTGTTCGATCTGCAAGTCGCCCTCTCACAACACGAAAGACTGCAGATCGAAAATGAAAAGCTCTCACTTCGCGGCCTGCCGCGTGGCTCCAAGGACGGTTGCCACCGAAAAGGTCGAGGTCGTCAAAGGAACTCTGGACCAAGAGAGGCCACCTGTGGTCGAACTGATCGAAGTCAACGGCCAGCAGGTTACCTGTCTCTATGACACTGGCTTAGACGGGGAAGCCGTAATTGATGCCAGCCTGGTACGCCCAGACCAACTCACAGGGGAGACCATTGAGATACAGCCTGCAATGAGGAGTGCTGTTGCCATGACGCTGCCAATCGCCAAGGTGGAGATTAAGTCCAGGTACGTCAAGGGCATTATTCCAGCAGCTGTATTATGATTCCCTGGTTCCCGTGATCCTTGGTACAAAATATGTGTTCTTGGGGGTGCCCAAGCAACCCTCCCACATGGGAACATTAGCCACTGGATCCCAAGGGAAAGAAAAAGAGGCAGACACACTATGCACCAACCCTGCGTCAGGGGAATTGCATACTGCCCAGAGGAAGGACACAACAGTTGCGTCCTTGCTACAAGAAGCTGCAAAGAAGTGCTGACCCACCAAGACGGGGACAGTTCTTTCTGAGAAATTGGCTGCTTTATCGGAGAGCCGGAAGGGGAGACAAACTGCACGAGCAGCTGGTGGTCCCAGAGGCCCACCGTCCTCACATTCTTCAGAGCGGGCACACCATATCCGGTAGTCAGATATCCGGAAATCGACATATGGGTGTCAGAAGACGTTGCAGCAGATTTCCTGCCATTATTGCTGGCCAGGAATGACCGGTGATGTAGCGCCGGTGGGTTAAGTCTTGCTCAGAGTGCCAGAAGGCACCACCCAAAAATCGGACGAAGAGTAAAGAAGCTCTTAAGGTAGGAGACGGAGTAGTAGTGTGGGGTCCAGCAGAGACCAATATACTCCAAGTAGGATGGCAAGGACCTTATCCTGTGGTAAAGGTTGTGTCCAAGACCACCTACGAAATCCGGATCGGGGAAGAACTGAAAAGTCTCCCTAGGCATCTCCTTCAGAAATATGAGGAGAGATCCGATGACAAATCTTCTTACCTTAGGGTTATGACAGCCATTGTAAAAAGGGTTACAGGTCCAGACGAAGACCAGAGATCCCAAGTACTACATAGGAGGGCCTATGGGAACGTACGAGATAGGTCAGATCTTCCAGCCGAAGAGAGGAGGGAAATCACACTTCAGGGAGAGGCCCATAATGATAAATTAGCTAGTAACCCAGTTCAGAAGGGGTGGGTTACGTCGGGAACGGCGCGAGATTCCCAGGACTCCAACCGAAGATTGGCTGACCAGATCCAATATCGACCGAGATGGTCCTGGAAGCAAAACTCCAGGGGTTTGGGAAAGACGATTCTGTCCGTCGAGGACGATACCGCAGATCCCAGGATGCAACGCTTGGGGAAACTAAGCGGGTATGGAGACACTGTTACAGTCAGGATGGGACGATCCGTCTGTACTGTGAGCCATCGCTTACGCAAGTCGGAAGTTGGCCGACCAAACGTACAGGAGCGATGTGTCAACACTAGTGTCTGTCATGACTAAGATATAGGCTGTCAGTGAGATTACCTAATGGATGGGGAGGCAATACCTTTGAGGGTAGAGGCAGACCTTCAGCATTTGGGGTACTGAGCCATCTCCCAGAGACTGAAGAAGAGGATTAGATCATCTGGATCGAACCTCCAATGAGAAAGAGTTGATGCGGACTACTCTCTTAAGAGGAGGCCTATGTCACGGAAATTCTTGGAGTTGTCGATCGATGAAAGACTGTCGCGCCATACGTCTACAGGCGGCAGCCATCCTTTGATGTGGTAGACAGACTGTCCTGGTGAAAGTTGGCAAGATCTTTTGTTGTGGGGAAAACAGTCTCTGGATCACAAGCCGGCAAGACTTTTTAAAGTACGGGGACAATTCCCCAGATGAAAGCGGAATAGATGGCCAGTTGTTTCCATCCAGTCGAAAAGGAGAGAGGAAAATAGCTTCTAGACGCCTACTGTCTAGACAGATGTGTGACGTCATTCAGACACAGTATTAAAACAGTGTGGATAAACAACTTTGGCGGGAGTCGACCAAATGTTGTGAGACAACAAGGACGTGTGTGATGTTCCTGGTTTGATTATGGAGAGAGACTACAGTGTCTTATGTTGATTTACATCGGCGGACATTTATCCATTGTGTGATTTCAGTAGTCTCGATTTCAAACAGGAATAAATATATGGTATTTAATTAAATAGACCCTAAATTAGATTATTCTTAGGAATCGAGTGTAGTAATGTGCGTGTGAGAACGTATTATAGGAGTGTCGGCAGCAGTAGGCTATTGCGGTGCTTAAACTAGCTAGTGTGAGATATCAATTAACTCAGTGAGTTAAGAACAATGTAGTGGGATGATATTTAGGGAGATTGAGGATGGTGGGGGGGATAAAGGAAATGTCAAATGGTAGGATCTTCCAGTAGGGTATCTACTGGGTTTCTGCACTTTTCTTTAGTCTTTCCTTGTCTTACCATGACTCAGACCGATGTGATGAGCTCCTCTGCCTTATGGCAGAGTTTAGTTCTCTGTTATATATCAGAGTGCGGCCGTCGGCCTACACTCACTTAATAAAGGTCGGAATCGGGTTGCTCTCACCAGGTGTGTTCTCTCTTCAACAGGTTCCACTATGTTTACCAAAAAGTAGCAGAAAAGTATGGCTCGATCATTGAAGGCGGTTTTTTACGCAGCGGCTTTTGCACTGGGCCCATAACCCAGAGGGCCTGCAAGAACCTGGCCTCTGCTGAGCGGGAACCGATGATCATATAAGAGTGATTCCTCAGTGGTAGTTCTTAATATAGTATAGTGAAGATACTTACAATACCACCAGTAACAGGAACAATAGTGGTTATGCAGATACATTGAAAATTAACAACATTGTGTTTTCCAATTGGTGAATTCCGGTATGAAATTAACTACTAACATTTTGTGTCAAAGTGACAGTAAACATTATTTTACTGTACAAGTGTTATCAGATCCCAGAACTTGTAGTGACATATTAGTTACACTGTGTGTGTCAGATTCATGGTCAGTATTGGACTATATCCACTATTGGTGACCAGGCATCCGGACTATCCAAGAGCTATTGGAGGAAGTCGACATTTGGCCGGAGAGACGCATCATTTGGTGAGGTCTTCTGTCCTTGATCTATGGTGCTGTTGTGTATCCAGTACTGTGATGAAGCAGACTTTGCTCCTGAGCTGTTCGGTCTGATTCTGCATACACACTAGATTATACGACAGACATTCTACACATACACTTTGCACATACCTGACACTTTTCTTTATTAAATTAATTTGTCATTTCTTTAGAAGCTGGAGTTGTGTGGTATGTTTTGGAACAGAAAGAGAAGGGGGCATGGTCCATGGTAAGAAAAGAGAGAGAGAGAGAGAGAGAGAGAGAGAGAGAGAGAGAGAGAGAGAGAGAGAGAGAGAGAGAGAGAGAGAGAAAGAGAGAGAGACAGAGAGAGAGAGAGAGAGAGAGAGAGAGAGAGAGAGAGAGAGAGAGAGAGAGAGAGAGAGAGAGATCCAAGGACTGACGGGGTGTTGTGGACAGAAATCCAGAAGATCCTCAAGATAATGATATGGGGTTAAAAGAATGTGGGTGTTAATTTCCCTCACCCTAGGGACGAGACATATTATGACAGCATCATCCGCTAGTTTGGTCTCACTTGAGTAAAGCTCCAAATAGTGCTCTACCCATCTGTTCATCTGCTGTTTCTTATCAGTGACGATTTCTCCAGTCAAGGTTTTCAATGTTGCACTTCTTTTGATCACTGGACCACAGGCTTTCTTTATTCCTTCATACATGCTTCTTATGTTTCCCTTATCACCTGCGATTTGAATGGACTCACATAACTTGATCCAATAATCATTTGCACACTGCCTGGCAGCCTTTTGCACATCCTTCCTAGCTTGCCTTAGCTCACTCAGAGTGTTACGCGTTGGTCTTTCCTTGTTTCTTAAGAGAGCTATCTTCTTCTTATCAATCAAGGGCTGCAGAGTCTCGATGATTGCCGCAAACCAGTCCTGTCTCTTATGATCCACTGTGCCGTAAACCCCTACGGCAGTTTTATAAAGTGATTCCTTAAGTTTACCCCACTTTTCATTTACTGTACAATTTTCTGGTGTATCAGTGAAAGCGTCTTCAAGTTGCTGTTGAAACTGAAAGCACTTTTCAGAATCGTGAGTGTTAATAATATTAATCCTGGGGCTTGATTTGTGTTTAGCTGTGTAGATTCTCTTTGGTCTTAGTCTAACCCTTGCAACAACCAAAAAATGATCCACCAAAAAATGATCCATGACGAATGATCCACATTTGTAGAATTATTTTCTTTTAGTTGAAATTCCACTCCGTTAGTTTCATTGCTTATTGCTTTATGGTCTTATAAATTAATTGTTGTTCTGCCGTGTGAGTATTTATAAGTTCTTGCTGTCTTCGGTTTGGATTATAGAGCATTTTGTTGTCCGCTGTTGTCCAGTGTTATACTTATTTCTTTCCATAAGTCGGATTTCCATTCCATGTTGAGGCATCTTCAAGTTAGATATACTTTTGACAGATTGTTTGAAAAGTACATATGTGATCATTTGCCGTTATATTGATATTGTTATATTCTTTCTTATGGAGTTTTTCATTTTCCATTTTTGCTTGGAAAACTTTCCACTTTACTTCGATATAGCGGAAAGCTGGGTTTTCTATACCTTTCCTACTTTGTAATCATCTTGTATTGTTGTTTCAACTAGTAAATGATTTCAGTTCATGTACATGATTATTTCACGCAGCTTCAGTCATCCGAAAAGTGAGAATCGGTCTGACGAGGAGTGAGAGTCAGACAGACGAGAAGTGAGAGTCAGTCAGACGAGAAGTGAGAGTCAGTCAGGCAAGAAGTGAAAGTCAATCAGACGAGAAGTGAGAGTCAGACGAGAAGTGAGAGTCAGTCAGACGAGACGTAAGATTGGGTCAGACGAGAAGTGAGAGTGAGTCAGACGAGAAATGAGAGTCAGTCAGAGGAGAAGTGAGAGTCAGTCAGACGGGAAGTGAGATTCAGTCACACGAGAAGTGAGAACGAACGAACGAACGAACAAACGAACGAACGAACGAACGAACAAGCTTTATTTTCAAAGGGTTAAAAATTGGGAACATTCTGTTCTTCTCTCTTTCCTCTCATACGTTATTTCATTCAACATCACTTATTAAGCTAATCTTAGACAACAAAAGAACAATATGCATTAAAAGTCATCGACAATAATCAATAATACATGACTCACTAATCCAGTTTTTAACATGGCCATTATAAATACCTCAGGAAGGTGTAACTTACCATATATATGGGAATGTTTATTAGCTAGTTGTCGTGTAAGATAATTTTCATTATTTTTTGTTCTTGGTTTTAGGGAGGCATGTAGTCTGTACTGAGATAGTATTCAAATAGGATGCGACTATATGAATCACTATACATACTATACGTCCATCATTATTGGATTTAATTCGTAGTGTCTTTAATTTCTTGTAGAAGATTGTTCCACAACTGAATGGCAGAGTATGCTAAGCTCCTTTTGCATACGTCTATCCTAGGTTTAGGGATATGAAGTATGTTTAGACGTTCGCTATGTCTTGCGTTACATTTAAACAATGGCCAAAGGTAGCTTGGAGCATTTTGAAATAGTATTTTGTGAATTAGTTTTGGCCTTATTGAAAATAGAACTATAGAGAACAAACTACAAACATCTAGACAACAAACTGCGCAAATCTAGGGCTGAAAGGCGATGGTTTGATACGTGGCTTCAAGCTCGTCACTGACCCCGTGTTCAATATGATTAGTTCTTAATTGTAAGTCCAGGAATACTTTTCCCGAAATTTGATTTCTAAGTCCAGCCCATCATCAATAATAAGAGTTCATGTTTCTATCAATTACTCTGTGATGAGAGTTCATGTTTTCGCCTATTGCTGTATCATGAGAGTTCATGTTTCCATCTCTTTCTGTATAATGAGAGTGGATGTTTGCATCTTTTGCTCTTTGATGAGAGTTGATGTTTCCATATATTGCTGCATGATGAGAGTTGATGTTTCCATCCATTGCTGTATGATGAGAGTTCATGTTTCCATCTATTGCTGTATGATGAGAGTTCATATAACCATCTATTGCTCTAAAATGAGTTGATGTTTCCATATATTGCACTATTATGAGAGTTAATGTTTCCATCTATTGCTCTATGATGAGAGTTGATGTTCCATCTATTGCTCCGTGATGAGAATTCATGATTTCATCTATTACTGAATGAAGAGAGCTCATGTTTCCATCCATTGCTCTACGATGAGAGTTGATGTTTGCATCTATTACTCCTTGATGAGAGCTCATGTTTCTCCCTATTGCTATGTTGTCAAAGTTCATGTTTCCTCCACATGTCCTATGAAGACGGATCATGTTCACCCCGTGCTCTATAGACATAATACATTGAAAAGATGTATAATGATAAAAGACCTGATGTAAATAGTCAAGACAATTGTTATTTACACCAATAATTGCCGCGGACGAATGGAAAGGCACACAGACCAGAAAAACAATACACTGTCGGAAACTGAAGTCTTGGGAGCGATTTCGGAATCAAAATAATAAACAAATTGGGTACATGTCATCTATAATAGTGAGCGAACTTCTTGTGATCATATAAAATTCATACGTATAGCTCTGTCAAAGAACGCAAATGCGCTTGGATTCGAAGACCATTGCACAGTACGTGTTTTGCGTCATACCACTGAGTTGTTACTGATAATAATTATGAGAAGAGTATGAAAGAAGATTAAACTAGAAATTAGTGATGAACAGTCGTAGAAGATATCGTTTGAGAAGTTAGCTCACAAAGAAAACTACTAACTGGTATCAGGAGGTGTCAATAAAAATTCTCAGGGAACAGTGTGAAAAGGTGAGAACTGGAGTAAGTCGTGACAAGGGGAAAGCTAGAGCAGACGTGAGGCAGGGCAAGACCAAGAAATACATGTTTGGCTGTTTATTATCAAGGCATCGAGGAACATCAATATCAAAAATAGCTGACACAAAAGGCTGTGGACAGACATGATGACAAACACCTCGCGTGGAGACTAGAAGAAGAAACAGCTAGAGGAGGAAGAGGGTTGAGAGAGAGAGAGAGAGAGAGAGAGAGAGAGAGAGAGAGAGAGAGAGAGAGAGAGAGAGAGAGAGAGAGAGAGAGAGAGAGAGAGAGACAGAAGGCGGGCTCCCTGGCCAAGGCGTTAACGACATTGTTCGTAATCCCGAATATCCACGTGGGGAAAACAGCAGCTGTGAGAATCGGCAGCGGTTAGCACCGCCCTGGTAACTTACGGGGATAAGTGGGCCGGTCGTTCAGAAAGCAATGCAAACTACTGTACGTAAAACTTGCCTAGTACATCAACAGAAACTGAAAAATGCTTGTGTTGACTCAATCAATCAATCAGGTGCCGTCTCCGCAATGAAGGTTGGCTGCAATGGATCTCCAACACTGTCTGTCTCTCGCCTTGACTGTGCATTCTGTCAGGCTGATGTCCGTCCATCTCTTGATGTTATCCTCCCACTTGTATCGTTGTCTACCTCTTGCTCGCTTCCCTCAACCTTGCCTTCCAGTATGGTTTTTATAAGAATATCATGTCTTTTAACGTGGCCAAAATAATTCACTTGTCTCCTCTTTATTTCTTTTATCAATTGTCTCTTCATTCCCAGTTTTTCTAGGGCCTCTGCATTTGTTTGTTTTTGTTTCAATGAAATACGACCTATTCGTCTGTATATCCACATCTCCAGAGCTTCTATGCGACTTTCTGGTTGCTTGTTCAATGTCCAGGCTTCCGCGCCATACAGTAGCGGGTCGCCCTGCGGTAAAAGACCGAGCCATGTGAGAAAACTCGGGTCAATGAGGTATTTCTGGTGACTGCGGAGTCCATCGAAGATGAACTGTGGTTTTTGTGGATTAATTTTGTGTTGGCATTCTGGCAGCGGCATTATGCACAGTGTACCTGTGCGGGCTGTTGCATTGCCGAGACTCCTGCCTATTCCACTTTTCACATTGGACAGTGGGGAGCATTTTGTGTGATATTTACTGGCACAGGAACGGAGCATAATTGGGACGACCCGTTGCTGCGAAATTGGAACCTCGACTAAACTAAACTAAGTTAAACAGTAGCTTTGAATATACGTAGCATTTGATAATTCTAATTTTTAATGCGTTATTAATCTCTCTAGATGTTTATACTGATTTCATGCCGTTGAAAGCATTTTTGGCCATTCCTATTCTCTTTTCGATTTCCATTCCACTTCTGCCATCATCTGTTTTTATTTGTCCAAGATAAGAGACATTTGTAACTTGTTGTAGTATCTGCCCGTTTACTGTGATGTTTATTGATAACGTTGATTGATTACTGCTAATTATCATAGTTTTTGTTTTTTGGATGTTAATATCTAAGCCACATTCTGCACTGTGCCTGCTCACTTCTTCCACTAGGTCTTGCAACTCTTGCTCACTTTCAGCTAGTAACACGGTATCGTCAGCATATCTAAGATTGTTTATGAATCTTCCATTGATGTTGAGTCCAGGCATTTCAACTTGTTTAAATTCTTTCTGTGTATAGGTTGAAGAGGCTTGGGGACAGTACACATCCCTGCCGTAATCCTCTTTTTATCTCTATCAGCGACGAATAGTTATTACCGCATCTAATAGACGTAGAGTTCCCAGTACAAGTTACTAATAAGTCTGATGTCTTTTCCGTCTACTCCTATATCTTGAAGGCACATAATTAGTCGTTCATATTGTACTCTATCAAAAGCTTTCTTGTCTTATATATAAAAGGCGATCTCCGTCTGTCTGTCTGTATGTCCATATGTCCTTTATGCGCTCGCGAACGGCCCATCCGATTGAGATGAAATGTTCTACACGTCTTCCTTTCATTCCAGCGCAGCCAACTGTCATTTTTTTTTAGTGTGAAATCGGCTGCTTACCCAATATTATTTCATTTTTCATTTTTCATTATAATTTCATATATCTCAGGGGACCTAACTCTGTAAAAGTTATTTCAAGGGGCATAACTTTTCTGTATAACTTATAGTCATATTATGGCATCGTTTTCAAAGATTTATAAACTCTTTGTCCATAGTTATATACCGGCATATGAGTTATAATAAATAATGATACAATCTGTAAGGCATTTTCAAAGTTTTCATAAAAATAATGAATAACATTGTAACTCATCTTTTTTTGCTTAAAGAATAAATAAATAATAGTTACCTTATCTCTATCAAGTTTGAAGATTTTATATTTCTTTACACTGTCGCCAACTCTAAGAAGACATGGAACAACTTCAGCCATTATTAAATCTACAGGCATATGCGTTATATTCCTCCTCCTCCTCCTCTCCCCTC
>JACEFZ010004137.1:27500-119275 GCA_014155875.1 Cepaea nemoralis
GAACCAAGTGGATAATTTTAAATATCTAGGGGCACTTATAACATCAGATGGAAGATGTACAACAGAGATAAAGAGCAGAATAGGGCTGCAAAAAGCCGCATTTCAGAAAATGAAGAGTATCTTATGCAATAAGTCGCTATCAATGAATGTAAGAAAGAGAGTGCTAAAATGCTATATAGAACCAGTTTTGCTGTATGGTAGCGAATCTTGGAATGTAAATGAACAAATTAGGAAGAACTTACAAGCAACAGAGATGTGGTTTTTAAGACGAATGTTGCGAATTCCTTGGACTGCCAGAGTAACTAACAACGATTGCCTGAAAGAGGCTAATGAAACTAGAACACTATATACAATAATAAGAAAGAGACAAACAGCTTTCTTTGGTCATGTGATGAGAAGAGAGGCATTGGAGAACATAGTGACAACTGGAAATATCGAGGGGAAGAGAGGCAGAGACAGACCAAGAGAAATGATGCTGGACGGATTGATACGGTGGCATGGAAAAATATAATCAGCAGAATTGATCCAGAACACCAAAGACCGAGATCTGTGGAGAGCCATGTACGCCTACGCCAGCCGGCACGGCCCTTGATGATGATGATGATTATATATATACACACACATGATATACATTGACAAGGTTTGGACATCTTGAAACAAATATGGTGAACATATATTGTATTGTCGGCTCAAAGATATATCAGGACATACGGCAGTGAGTGCTAGGCTGGCCACATATGTATTTGACGATGAGTCGAATGGAGAAGTGTGTCATTCAGTTGATGGGACATTAGCGTTTCTGGGAGCACGATGGAGAAAATGCTCTCCGACATATGCCGTGGCAGACGCCCATCCGATAACTGATCTGATAATATCCTTGGTAACGGAAATGACGTCATAGTAGCACACTCTCCACAACGGCGGTTTTCATATCTGTTGCAAACAGTTTTTCCTTGTTATGTTTGGAGAGGTTTCATAAATGTAATCTATTTGTCACATTGCCAATCGATTTTGCTTTCTCCCCCAGCCGACCGGGCGCGGGGCTTCTCTACATCAGTGCTGGTCTTATCAACGTTATCATCAATGCCGTGTACAGGAACTGTGTCTCCCAAGACAAACTGATATGCTAATATGTGCATCACAAAGGCAACCATAACCTACAGTTAAGAGAGAAACATAGCTGTGTGTTAAAATTACACCGGTAGGCAATGTCGAAAACTTCAGCTAGAACATCTAAACTGCTAGACCGATGTGTCATTAGAATTGACGTCATTAAACTCAGGGTACGGCTATGTGAGATATGTCCGCCTAAGAAGACGTCGGAGAAACGTGAGGCCGACTTTTCACGCAGCTGTATGAATGTGAATGCTGCCACGTCGAATCCAGCCCGTGAAATTGTCTGCTAATGTCAAATATCAACACCTTGATAGGGACCATTCATCAGTATCGGTATGCGCCAAAAGCAACGTGACATATGTCATTAGTATTACAGGTACAAGAAAATGACACTCTCTACACCTGGAGCCGTTTAGGTCAGCTGGTGCTGACTGTATATTTCCCTAGACCAATCGGCACCCGGGGTGACGTGGTCAATATCACATCAGTGGCCTTTACTTCTCCAGATATTTTCTATAACCGGTTTTGGGTAGGTCGCTCTGGGAGCCCAGTTCAAGCTTACAAATTTGCCTCAATGCTAATTCGAACACGTGACCTCGGGGTCGGCAGGCCAGCTCACGTGACCATTATTAGGTGTCACAGAATGTCATCACAATCGGTGCTACATCAGCTCACGTGACCAGTATTACATACCCCAGAATGTCATCACAGCCGATGCTACACCGACTCACGTGACCATTTATATCTGTTCCAGAATGTCATCACGGCTCACGTGACCAGTATAACGTGTCCCAAAACGCTGTCACAGCCGGTGCTAGGGAAACAGCTCGCTTATTCCAGCTAATCCTGTCTGCCAAAGACACAGTGGAGATAACAATCTCATTCTTTCTGATCATCTGCCCACAGACATTGCATGCTAACGAAAATTCGTAGTCAACAGAGAAGGAATAGTAAAGGTCAGAAACGCTGTGTCGTTTGCTTTCAGAACTAGCAGCGCCTGGACGTAGAAAAGCCCGGGGTCAACAAGAGGAAAAGCATGAAACATTTGGCTTCATTGAAGAAGCAAATCGAGCTTTGAACTCTTACAGCAACAATGTACCACCATATAACCATAAACTTGTGTCAGGAGATTCGTGGCTATTTCAGCAGAGCATCCACGTACGATGGAATGGCCACGGTATTACCAGGTTGGTGCGATAGACAAAAGGAATCAGACACATATATGAGTAACACCTGACATTGCGTGAAACGCAACACATGTATGAGTCAAACCTGACATTGCATAGAACACAACACGTGTATGAGTAAAGTCTGACATGGTGCATATTCATAGACCAAAACAAACAACAACAAAAAACAAAAACAAAAAAAAACAAGACTTTGTGAGGGCAAGATTGAGGGTGGTGTATAAGTGTGGCTTTGTCCATAAATAGGATGGATTTCATGCCAAGACAACGAATGCAGTCTTTAAATATGTTCTGAGTGAAGAAACTATTACCCAAATCCAACATTGAAGTCAGAAAGTTAAAATGTTTGGGTATATAAAGAGGCAAAGTTACTTCAAGATAACTGTACTAAATGGATGTAGGTCAAGGATCCTTGTACAGCCTTCAGGTGACATGGGTAAACGAAGCTAGAGCCATACTTGTATAGAACACTGGGTGGCTCACGTGGTCTGTAATCCACCGGCCGCCTTTTGTCCCAATACATTTCCTGGCACCCACTTCAGGCTGGGTCGGCTGGGGGTCCTGGTCAATTTGATATATCCGTCCCTGTGTGGACTGGAACCCATTACCACCGGGCCGACAGGCGAGTGTCTAACCACTACACTGTGGCGACATGACTACTGGGATGAATGGAGGGCAAGGACGTCAGACGAAGACACCGCTGCATGTGAGCATTGTTAGGTCACCAGAAGAATAAAACTGAGTGACGGCCTGACCTGCAATGATGAACTCGCACAGGACAATGATCGTGTTGAGTCATCTACTGTCTGTTGTTTCATGTAATTACCCCCAGGGCAGTGCGCCCTGGTGAGATAGCACAACAGCCATAACAGTTGAGATCGTTTGAATATCTGATACATACAGCTAATAACACCGACGCCTTTCACAATTTGTTGGCATTAACACAAGTCTTTATTTATTACTTGCACATAAATCGGCTATCATGAATAATAAAGTAGGTTCTGTTAATAATTAGAAGCGACATCTTTTGAGTACTGGATTTTGTCAGATTGCCGTTTTCTCGGGAGGACTATATTGTCCGTTCACAAACTAACCCAGGTAGAGTCGGATTTATTTATGGCATCGTGTGGGAAAAGCAGGACGAACAAGATGCTGCCGAAGCGCCGTCTTCACCAAAAACAACAATGAGGTATCAATTCCGTCTACACCAGTGGTTCTCAACCGGTGGGGAATTCCCCCCTAGGGGGGAATTTTAGGGTTTCCAAGGGGGGAATCAAGATTATTTCAAGATCGCGTTAATACAAAACCGATTATTTGATATTGTTTTTCCCCTCCATTCTTTACAGTTCTTTACTCCTCGCCCTTCTGATGTTCGTCTTATAACGTAAGTAGACCCACAAATCACGTTTTATGTAGACGTATAAACGTGTTCTAGTATGTGTTATTAAAGTTAGCTTCTATTTTTATGTATGCTATGTAGGGGCAGGGTGGGGGAGGGGTAATTTATAGGGAGGAAATACGAAAGGGGAGGAATGACATGATCGACATATGGTGAAGGTTGAGAACCACTGCTCTACACCATCTTTAGGCAGGACTGTCCCTAATGTATAACACATTGCCTGCTGATGCCGACACTCGTTATAAATAGATAGCTTTAGTGTGCAATATATATATATATATATATATATATATATATATATATATATATAATATATATATATATATATATATATATATATATATATATATTAGAAGTAGACTCACGTCCATACACTCACATACGTCCATACACTCACATACGTCCATACACTCACATACGTCCATACACTCACATACGTCCATACACTCACATACGTCCATACACTCACATACGTCCATACACTCACATCCACATAATAGCTGTAGCGAGACACTATAGGCTTTCCATGAAAGATCTGCGGGCTGCCCGAGGCCATGCGTGGAGTGCTCGGTGGGTGATGAAGGTGTTGGAAGCGGCTTCGTTATTGTGATGAAAGTTCAATTTGGTTTCTTCTTCTTCTTTGCGTTCATCCGGAGTGTTTTTTTTCCCCCAGATGTGATTGCGGTGTGTCTAAGTTATGCGCCCCTGGGCCGAAACCCGTAGGCCAACACATCCGACTTTAGCGTGCTTTTTTGACCAGGTAGCATTCCTGAAAGACTCTCACTTTTGCGGTACCGTCCACAACCCAGCTGGCCTAGTTTCTATTCGCAAGGCTGTACAGAGAAGATAAAATTGACAACGTGTCGGTTTACGGTTGGCCGTAGTGTCTAGGACAGGCATGTTGATGCCGACTGTGATGCCCAGGACATTCACAAAATTAGAGATCTGGGAACTGAAGCTGATTGGCTGGTTGATGCTCCCGAAAATATGGATGAGTTGGTCAAGTTACCTTTGGAGACTTGAGTGATGTCCATACCGCCATCTAAATACCTCATGTACACCTTTTCAGTATTCAAATACATTGCTGGAGTTGGGAGCGGCCGGTGTTGTTGTTGTTATTGTATGGCTTAGTTGACTAGATTCTCATAAGCTAAACATTTTAGTTGTTATTCTTTCTGTTGTTCTTATTATTTATTGGCAGGGGACTTAATGCATTGAGGGCGATGGCAGCAACCGGGGTAGATCAGAGATTTACAGGCTTTTTAAGCAGTTAATAATTTTTGTCACTGGGTATGGTTTGGGGCTGCTGACAGTATCAAAGAGCCAGCTTGAAAGGATCGAGCGCACACAGAATGCTGCAATGCGGGTAATCCCGGGGTGCACAAAGGACACACCAATTATATGCATGAGGCATAGTCCTAGGTGCTACCAACAATGACGGACAGGCATAGGGTCCTTCAGGCCAAATGGTATCTGAGAGGTGCTGCAGATAGGGATCATCCCTGCATGAAGCCATGGATATGGTCAAAGTTCAAAGACTAAGACGAGCCAGGTCTGAATGGCACAGGCATAAATATATATACGTCAGGTGTGTGATCTGGGAACCATGATCGTGAAAAAGAGTGGGTTGAAATTTAACATGACGACATGACGGGCTGGCTCAATGTAATAGTAACACTGGGTCGTGAGTGCAGAGAATGGGCAGCGGGCCGCACTGAGTTTGATGTGTGATATATTTTTTCACAAGCCGTAACGGTGCTGTAAATATTCTCCGTACAACAATTAAAGGTGAACAACGCAATAATGCAGGTTTGTTCCACACTTCTGCAATCCAAGATTTACAAAAACTCATTTACGACATACCAACCAACAGCAACATTGGGATTGGCTGTGAAGTCACAACCGGAACACAACTAAACCAAATAAATACCGCATGCCGGGAACGAAACTGTCTGTTTGATCACCAGACCAACACGAGAGAAAGGACCACTGTCTGACGGTAAAAGTTTAATACCTCAACATTGAAAGAAAATCAAAGTGTGAGAAGAAAGAAACTACATGCAAGAAGCAGCCAGAGAACTTGGAGGAAAATCCGAGGCTTGGATCCAGAACTCTGTGTCGTAGTGTTGGAAGGTAAACACAATATTTATTTTATAATTAGCTATTCAGTGAGACCTTTTCAAGAAGTTGGTGGTATGTCAATGTGTCGTAAACCCATGTGGTTAGTTCTTAAGAAATTAATTTAGTAGAAACTAAATAATATATTCAGTTATCATAGCCTATGGATAAACTGTCCATTAAGAAAACTACAATGAGTTTTATTTTTCTCCCGGCTAAACAACTTATTTCATGTATAAGCATTAGACCTAGTTGTACATTACATTTCTTAAGTAGTAAACTCAATCAGCAGTGTTTTCGAAGTTGGTGAGTAACTTAAGATTTAGGAAACTAAGAATTCTTAGTTCAATAAGAAGAAACTAGTATAAATGTGCCAACACTAGTAAGACAAATTAGTGTAATGTGTTACATGAGCACATGAAAAGACAGGAAGTTTTTTTTTAAAATTCCACAAGCACATAAGAACCAAACAGATTCCTATAGGTATCATAATTTGTGTGGGTTAAAGCAACCATGTGGTGAGGCAATGTATTTTCATTGTTGTTGAACATGTGGAATTAATATTTGTACCACATAATAATGCTTAATCAACCGCCATGCAAGAATGGTTATGATTCATGATGGATGAATGTGGATTGAGTATATCACATAAATCTATGAGAGCATGTGGGGATCCATGTGTATTTTCATTATTGTTAAACATGATGAAGCATCATTTGTGACTCTCATAATTATGCCTAATGATCACATAAATCTATGTTAATTGCTGAGAGCATGTCTGTGGTGATTCATGGGTGATTTCCTTATTGTTAAACAGATGTGAATGTATCATTTGTGAACCACATCAGTATGAATGACTAATTATCATCCAGGAAAATATTATAATTTCTGATGAAGGATGGTGGAATGATGAGATTTCATTGTAATGTCATTTGTTTTGAATCTGTGAATTTATCATCTGTAAAGCACATATGCTTGATTGTCATTCATACATATATGATTATGTCTGATGAATGACTGTAAAATGATCATCCATGCACATATGAATATTATGTCTGATGAATGAGTGAAATGATCATCCATGCACATATGAATATCATGTTGTGATGTATGAGTGTGAATGAGTGAGAGAAGTGACATGCTGAGAAGGAGTTAAGCTAGCAATCAATCTCATGATAGAAGGCAACTTTGATGTATAATGTCCTGTCTATTACAAGAGAATATGTTCGGCATAGCCCATACACTAAGTAATAATTTATGCACTCCAGACGCATGACAACACTTTGTATTATATATCACTTATGATACCATCATCTCGGTTTGTGCCCTAAGCACGACACAACCCATATTACACATCACGCGTACTACAAGCATCTGATTTTGTTTCTTAAGCAAAAATCCATTTTGTATTATAGATCACTCATGTTACTACGTATGAGCTAGTGTCCTAATGAATGTAATGATAATGAGATGATGATTGTAATAACAATAATGATGATGATGATGATTGTAATAAAGATGATGATTGTATTGATAATCATGAAGATGATAATGATTTAATGATGATGATAAATGAAGTACAAGCATATTACAGACACGGTAAAGAGGAGAGAATATACTCGCCTTGAAACTTTTGATTAGAAAATAATTCACTTGAAGACTATACAAGAATTTATACCATGATGTACATATATTGTATTATAAGCTGGTTGCTGAGGATGGGGACGGAGCGCTTATGGGAATGTCCCGAATGCTGTGATGTCGGTTCCTAGATCAAATCAATCAATCAATCAATAAGCAACTACTCATTACAATGGGAAATGATTTAAAAACCCTTAACGTATGAGGCACTGTTTCTTTAATGGAAGAAGATGTTGAGAATTAACTAGGTACAGAAGAGGATGGGAAACATAGTTGTCAAATTCCAAATAAATCAAGGTATTACTCAACCTGGAAACCATGAGGACAGGACATAGGTGAAGATGAAACTGCACATCTGCTAATCTAAACTTGAACACCCTGTACTGGCAAATTGGATGTAGACAACCAGTTATGTTGTGGATAACTAGTTTTAGAGCACCAAGACTCTTTATCCTCCACTGTTTATTTTTCTAGGATCAAAATTATTTTATGCATCTTCCTTGTTGGTTCTTTTTTTTCTTGAAAGGTACAGCATTTAATTTCTAATGTCACATTGAGGATGTGATTAGATGTATGTTGATTGCTGAAATTTCAGGGAATGTCTAGATCCAGCTAGATCCAGACCTGACTTGGTTGAATGCAGGACTTAGTGAAGGTTACGGCTTGACTGAAGGTAGCACATTGGTGATAGCAGCAACTGTTAATTACTCTGTGAGAGAGTGGGGCAGAAACTTATCCACCTGCAACAAACGCTCCATTATTCTAAAAGAAGAGGTAACATTTATGTAACATAATTTGCCTAAAAATGGGATGGAAAACCAAAAGCCAACTCAATATTCTAAACACCTTAAAGAACAACACTCTGAAGCTTACAAGATAACCATAGAATCACAATGACTGCTTGAAGCAGGAACCTATAAGCCACAAGTCAAGACAAGTGAGGGCAGACCAATTTTTCTTTTTCAGATTTACTACCACAGATAATCTGTAGGGAAAGTAGCTGCAAAACTACCCGTAGTCTAAATCATATTTGTGGGGAGGTGGGGGGAGGAGGGGGGGGGGGGTCACTGTTGAATATATGTGTAAAGATCTTGATGTTATTGATTTCTGATTTTTTCATGTATATATTTGATGTATTGCTGTTCGTTACTTAATATATATTTAATAAATGAAGAAAAATAAAGGAAGTCATTTCCTTTCATGAGTGTATATTTTACTTGTCATAGTCAGTTAGAATAATCAAATCAACCCTAGATAAAATTAGGTTAATTGAGAGAGGAGAAGCAAGAAACCACCAAAAGGGGATTTTGGGTATAAAGGGGAAACACTTGTAATTGCTTTCCTAGAGGTATTCCTTGGTTCTCTGAAACTCTATTTATGGACTCAAGCAACTGGGCCATTAAAGGTTAACATAATTAAACGGACAGGATCACATTGGGAAAGAGAAACTTAGTATCCTTTCTTTCTTTAAGGTTGAGCCATCAATTCAGACATCCGACAAAGTGCAACAACTGATCCAGAATAACACACATTAAGGTGACATAGTCATCTACACCGATGGGTCAGTGGTGAGAAACAGACGTAGTGATTAAGGTTTCATTGGAAAGGCTAATGGACGAATCTTGAAAAAAAAGGAGAGTCTGGCAAATGAGACTACGACCTCCAGCATGGGAATGGAGGTGGAGGCAGTAACAGCGGCATTCCGTTGGTTACAGGAGACTACTGCAACACACACTGTATTCATTACATATTCAAGGATTATGCTTAGTAAGGTGGAGAAAGGAATGATTTCGTGTGGAATGGCTATCGTGGCTTCAGAGGTCACAGATTGTGAGAAATATCCGTATATTTTGCCCTGGCCATGCAGGAGTGAGCGGGAAGGAACAAGCTGATAGGCTCGCAATGAATGCACCTCTTGGTAGTATATCTGTGGGACCAGATGGAGAAGGCGGGGGAACAGATTGAGAATCCGCTTGTGGAAAGGATGAGATTGCGGGGGATCGGTAGGGGTTGCTGGAAGAATCTCAAAACTGAGAGGGAAGACCGAGAGAACTTTAAATCAGATAGCGGTGGGAACGATTAGTAGTATGACTTTTCACTGGCTGTTGAATGAGGGGACGGAGCACATATGGGAATGTCCTAAGTGCAGTGATGTCGGTTCTTAGCTCAACTTATCTCAATAACGCAACTTGTTCTTGTTGCTTCTAATGATACTAAGTTAACTAGTTATGTAATCCTGACATCCTAGCCAAGATGTTTATTGTTGTTATTGTTGATTCTAGTGTTGTTAGGTTGACTAGGTTGTCTACTCTGTACATCCTAGCCGAGTATATGCTTGCTTTGTTACTGTGCACTTTCGGATAGTATTGAATACCCCCAACATGGGTCATAGCGGGACGACGCTTGACCTTGATTCAAGACTTCATGGTATATATCCATCTTTGCATACGCGGATCAATTACCGTCTCGAGTGAACCATCTTGTGCTTATAAAAGATAATACCGATCAGGCTTGTTTGTAGTGACTGCACACTCGCCAAGACACATTGATTCTACAACTACAGCATTAATTCTATTAGTATACAAAAGCTTCTGTAGGTCTCTATTATGCAGAAGCGGCCTGTCTCTGGTTATCCAACAAGTCATGTTCTACTCCTGTTAGAAGAATTCGCCTTGCATCTTGCAATCTCCTGCGCATAATTAGTCAGCATCTAATACATTGTTGGGAACACTTCCAAAGCAGGGAACAATTGCAGCGTGTGAAATGGCATTAGGAAACTGTCAAAAGTGTCACACAAAGCTAGGGTTCATACCCATGCAGTTCCCTGGTCAAGTCATTATTCCGACAACAAAACAACCCGGCTCTTGTGTGTAAACAACACAGACAGTCAACAATTATTAAGCGCACACTGCATGCATATTTCATAATGCTCTCTCGGACTGTCTTTATATCTGACAAACGTCTATTGTGCCATACGTTTATGGTTATAGTTTCAGAGATAGTGCTAGAAACTGGTTGTTATCTTAATTATGTTTCCTGCATGTGTTTTAAACAGTTATTGATCCATGTTTTAGTAGCATGGCTGGTATCTCCATTTTCCGGTGGCAGTTACCCAAAGCTGGAGCTACACGCATCCCGGAACGCAGTTTCACAAACTGATATTTAAGTCCTTTAAAGATAATCCCTGCTGTCTACTTCTGATCTTATTCGTCGTTTGCTTATTCTCTGTCGTTATTCTCATCAAGTGTCACTTACCGTATAAGTAAATAATATCTTGGATACATTCTTGAGCCGACTGAGAACCCAACATTTTAGTCACGTCATAGGTTTTCTGAGAACCCAACATTTTAGTCACGTCATAGGTTTTCTGAGAACCCAACATTTTAGTCACGTCATAGGTTTTCCTAAAATGTCGATGTGGCAGAAACAACTCGAGCGCTCGCTCTTAAACTTCTGGTACGCTGGTGACGAGGTAGGGGTTATTTCCCTACACTGGTATTAAGCTGGACTTAAACGTAGACTTTTGGTTCAGAAATCAATGGCAAACTACTGAAAGTAACATTGACTAGAAAATCAATCTTGGCTTGATCGCAACGTCCTTCAAAGGGCATGCACCATTACAGAAAAAAAAAACACGGTTTGTCCTGACTGATTTCACTTCTGCACCATGATTAGTGCCCATTACCACAGATTGTGTCTCGTGGTTCTGTACCACTAGTCGAATTTCATGTTTTCTGTGATCCTATCTCTCTAGAGTCGTATAACTCACAGTTTATTGTTAAAAGTTAATTGTATATCCTTTACAGTACCTCGCAGTCAATCCCAGTATTTTATCTCTGTGATTTCTTTGCTAGTTTACCTTCAGTAGTTTGTCAGCGCTTTCTGAACGATCGGCACTCGCACCATTGCATGAAAACCAACGCAAAGCGGTCTGCTACCAAATAGCCCGCGGCTGTGTTTCGAACGCAGTGTGCGGAGTTACGAGATCCGCCCTTAACTCCTTGACCACAGAGCCTGCCACAGCTCATTGTATCTAGTGAAAGTCTAGAGGTAATGCGAAAACACGAGGAGATGATTGTATCTAGTGAAAGTCTAGAGGTAATGTGAAAACATGAGGAGATGATTGTATCTAGTGAAAGTCTAGAAGTAATGTGAAAACACGAGGAGATGATTGTATTTAGTGAAAGTCTAGAGATAATGTGAAAACACGAAGAGATGATTGTATCTAGTGAAAGTCTAGAGATAATGTGAAAACACGAAGAAATGATTGTATCTAGTGAAAGTCTAGAGATAATGTGAAAACAAGAGGAAACTATTGTATCTAGTGAAAGTCTAGAGATAATGTGAAAACATGAGGAGATGATTATATCTAGCGAAAGTCTAGAGATAATGTGAAAATACAAGAAAATTATTGTATGTATTGAAAGTCTAGAAATAATGTGAAAACACGAAGAGATGATTGTATCTAGTGAAATTCTAGAGATAATGTGAAAACAAGAGGAAACTATTGTATCTAGGGATATGTGAAAAGTCTAGAGACATGTGAAAACATTCGGAGATGATTGTGTCTAGTGAAACTGTCATTTATGACTGACTGTCATTTACTGCTAATATAGTACCTTGCGGTGTATAGCATAGGAGTCTTTAAGCCTGAGGAATTAAGGCCGCCTGGCTAATGCAGTCGCCGCGAACTGTACAGGTTAGGATTTTCTTCTTTCGTCTAGTGAAAGTGTAGAGATAATGTGAAAACACGAGGAGATGACTGTATCTAGTGAAAGTCTAGAGATAATGTGAAAACACGAGGAGATGAATGTATCTAGTGAAAGTCTAGAGATAATGTGAAAACACGAGGAGATGATAATATCTAGTGAAAGTCTAGAGATAATGTGAAAAAAGAGGAGATGATTGTATCTAGTGAAAGTCTAGAGATACTGTGAAAACACGAGGAGGTGATTGTATCTAGTGAAATTCTAGAGATAATGTGAAAACACGAGGTGATGACTGTATCTAGTGAAAGTCTAGAGATAATGTGAACACACGAGGAGATGATTTTATCTAGTGAAAGCCTATAGATAATGTTAAAACACGAGGAAATGATTAGACTGCTAGACATTTAAACATTGATGGCAAACATATGATAATAATATAGAACAAGTATCATGATCCTCGCCCGTGCTACGGAGTTCGTGCACTGAGCTGAGATTCTCCGGATTCAGGTTTGAGCTAGGAGTAGAACGAAGCACTTATAGGTTACATCTGTGTGCCGTGATGTTGATCCGTCGACTAAACTAAACTATAGAACGAGTATTGGCAACTAAGAGGAGCAAAGCAAATTGACAACCAATTTAGAACTTTTCAATGCAGTAAGCATGGTGTTAGGCAGGGTTGTGTACTATCACCCTGTCTGTTCAATTTGTACAATAAATGGATAAATAATATTGAGATACATACAAGACATGTCAGGAATGTCAGTTGATGGGCATCTTGTAAACAACCGGCGTTATGCTGGTGACGTGGTTTTTGGTCGCTGGAAATGAAACGCAGTTACAAGAATTATGTTTTTTCTTTCGCATATCCTTTAAAGGACATTGCATTCAGCACCAGCATCTTTCAGCTGCTGTTAATGTCTTGGCAAGATTACGCTAAGTAGTCTGCCATTGCTTTCTGGGCGACCAGCTCACATACCAGTAGTATACAATGTGGTAATGGAAACGTAAATCTGGAGCCGCTCCAGATTTGTGACGTCACATTTTACTATGTGAAGGGTATGGTTCCAGATCGGCTTCCGCATAGAAACTGCTCCTGAACGGACCTCATGTTTGAAATATTGGCGGGAATTTTTGGGATACTTCCGGTTGTCATTGGTACTTCCGGTTGACTACTTCTGGTCCATGGTGTGTCTCCCGGTCCGCCCCCCCCCCGCTGGTCCGATGCGAACGCCCCCGACCACCCCGAGACCATTCTAAGACAGCGAGGCAAGCCCCGGGCATGTGGAATACTGATATGGATAAGTAGAACAAATATGCACAGGGCACCCGCGGTTCGAGTCCCAGTGTGTGTGTGTGTGTGTGTGTGTGTGTGTACACGGGGTAGGCCGATGTGAGAGGCGTGAGGGAATGGGCCCCTACCCGGGATATTAACCTTTGCCCCCAAAGGGGCCGCCAACTCACACCTACTAAGAGGAAATGAATAATGGCGAGCAAAAAGGTCCTGGCCAGATCAAAGACAGTATATACTACACTTTGATGTAGCCAAAAGAACGCTTGGGCATATTCAGCTTTAAGGAAAAAGACTGAAGCCAGATTACGGCTATTAATTCTATATATGGGTAGATTTCCACAATTAATAAACATTTAATAACATATAGACAGTGATTAATTCTAGAGAAAATAACAATAAAGACCAGTCTCAAAATAATACCTTCAATTAAAATAACAAAATCTGGTGAATTTTGCGAAATAATCATAAAAATACTTTAAAAATTAATAACGCCAGTTATTTCCCTTTGCATATTTTGGAAATAATTGTGTCCCTTGATACCGGCAAGCCCAGGGCTGACCTTCTGCTTTTAGTGTAATATCGCAGTGACCGACTAACGCACGATAGTGAACTTTTGAATATAGCGGTTTTAGATGGCGCTGAATCGCGTGAGCACATCGCCAAATGTATAAACAAATATTCTAAAGCACTTTGCGTGGGTGCCAATGAAGTAATCACATGAAAAAGTTGGGTAAATGATAACACAAAACTACAATATATGTCAGAAATTATACATCTCGAAAGGCAAAACCTGTCGGTATGCGTGGATTTGACAACTCTGTTTTAGTTTGCAGTAATCTCGCAAAAGTGTTAAGAATTATGCACCCGATAGTGATAAAAGAGACGTATTATACAGACATCAATGATATCACATCACCAGGGTATCTTGTAAAAGTAAAAAGATGTATGACGAGCCTTTAATCACATGTGCGGGAGTCCATTCCGAGAGTTCTGACATAAATATCACATATGTGTGAATGTAAGTAGTATGTAAAGGGGCAATCGAGCCTAAGGTGGCTCACCCCAGGACCCAAAATAATTTCTTATATCGCTTATGTGTCGACACAACAAGCATTAAGAAGCTGAGTTTTCACAGCTCATGCGGTAGGATACATAACTACTTCCGGTTTTGGGTAGTTAAAAACGTAAAACGATAATTAGTAAAAGAAATGTTTACAAAATAGTCTATTTTGATGTGTAAGGTGAAAATTAAAGATGGCGGCATGGGTAGGAGGTCTACCACTAACCATTTCAATGCATATTTACGGATCAGAACGTCAGAAGGCCTTGACTTTTCTCAGCAATATCTATTGTAAAGTAATCGATTATATATTATAATAGCGTTTATTACTGTCAGTAATGGATGGGACTAAAACACTGTCATCATACCAATGGCGAAGTGGTAGAGACATAAGACTTGTCCTTGGGCTGTGTGATGGTGTACAGCCAGTCACAGGGGCACGAATCTAAGGAATACACCCGATCACACTGGGTTAATGGCAAAACAGACCACGTGCTCACTGGCTAAAACAGGTCAGATATGGCGCTGCTTCCAGTCGCATGTGTAATAGCTACAACCAGACCTCGTAGCTCACTGGCTAAAGCCGGTCAAAGAAGTCGTCGCATCCGATCACACGTGGTAATGGGATACAACCGAAACAGTGGCTAAAGCCAATCAAAGATGGCACTGCATCCGGTACACACGAGTAATGGTCAAACCCGATTAAATATGGCGCTGCTTCCGGTCGCATGTGTAATGACTACAACCAGACCAAGTGCTCACTGGCTACAAGTGGTAAAAGATGGCGGCGCATCCGATCACTCGTGGTAATGGCAAAACCAGACCACGTGCTCGTTGGCTAAAATTGATCAAAGATGGCGCTCTATCCAGTCACGTGTCTAATAGGATACAACCGAGACACATGAATAATGACTCAACCGGTCAAAGATGGCGATTCATCCAGTGACATGCATAACGATATATATGGAACACGTGGCTGATGACTCAACCGGTCAAAGATGGAGTCGAATCCGGTCACATAACCAGACAGTGCATAATATTCTGCTGAGTCATTCTACGTCAGGAAATAGCGTGTATAAGACGGCCAGCATTCGTCGTATAGAAGTACCGGTCTCTGTGAGCAGATCAACATGTGGCAAGCCGCTAATGGTAATTTGGCTTTTTTGGTAAATCTTTCACATTTTCGATGTGGTTCTCCAAGTAGACATACAGTTAACCTAACAATACTATTATAATAAAGGGATATATGGTGCTAGACGCATATAACTGAAGAGACAAGACATTTCTTCATATATTATGGTAGGCTGGGACGACATGGAATACAGCCGGCGATCGAGTCCGACTGGCTCAACCCAAACAGCCTTTTAAAAAGGGGTATATGCCCTCGTGGACAGAAGAACTGTTTACCGTCAGTCGTATAAACCAGACCAGTCCGGTGACGTATGTGCTAAAGGATGATTCAGGGGAGGAACTCCAAGGCTCATTTTACCGAGAAGAAATACAACTCGTCGGAGACAAGCAAGTGTATCGCGTTGAATCAGTCTTACAAGAACGACCCAGGCGAGGTGGTGGTAAAGAGTATTTAGTCAAGTGGTTCGGCTATCCCAAGTCATTCAACAGCTGGGTCTCAGACCTAACCAGATACTAATGGAAGAAACCAACGTGGAAACTAACCCACAAAATAGCCCAGAAGGGGAAAGAAATTCGTTCTGGTGCATGTTTGGTCGGCGAGTGCCGCGACTAGAGATTGTCTTCTTCTGTCAACTTGTCGTTATATACACCGTCATTGGCGTATCGCTATTCAATCTGTCTCGAGACAGCGTCGACGCAGCCGAGGGCAAGCTGTGGATTGCTCTTCTAAGCAGCTGTCTGGGTTACATGCTACCAAACCCTAAAATATGAGTTTCTACGTGACATTACCGAGTAATGCTTCGCCGAACATGTTTCCCAAGAACACACCAGGTCACTATTTCGTCAAGTTACCGCAGACTATTGAGGTGAGTCAACATTTCGAAGTGGGTCTGGCCGAAATTCAATTTCCCCAACTACTACTGCAATGTGCTAGAGAATGAAGTGTGGCTAAGATACATCCCACCCAACGGTAGAGTGATAAGAAAGGCGTGTCCCCCGGGCCTGTACAGTTCACCAGACGCGTTTATAGCTGCACTGAGTCGGCTAATGAAAGATTTGAAGGTGGACGATCAGCTCTGTGTTCTATTCCATTTCGACAATGCATCAAAGAAAGTCGTCGTGAAAATACTCGAATCCGGGGCCACTGTTACATTTAGTGAGAAGTTGCAAGAGATACTAGATACAATTGAAGGTGAAGGGCGATAGACCTGAATAACGACCTGCAAAATGTCTACGTCTACTGCGATCTCATAGCAGGCGAGACCAGTCGGAGACGTCATAGGTCCCACTACTAAGGACGGTTCCTATCATGAATCAGCGATCGACTTCAGTGTTTCGCGCCTACGACAAATCTCACTACGTACCACTGAGTCGTTACTCCTTCGACACAATAGAAATACTTCTAACCACTGATACTGGCACAAAGGTCTCATTCACGACCGGGACTTCAGTGCTGACGCTACATTTTCGAGTTCGGAAGAGATCAGACCTAAAATAATGGTGAAATACGTGGCGTTAGTCGAAACCCCAGCCTGTACGAAGACATGATGTGCCCGACACTCAGATGATTGATGCCCCGGTTGTCTACAATACTCAGATATCAGCCCACCAAGCAGGAGACCCCTCTTATGACTACATGCCAAGTGACATGTACATACTAGGCTACCAGCTAGAAAAACCAACCTACTCTGACAATGGTGTGAAGAAATTCAGAAACAACATACAATGTGTATAGCTCTGTATGTGAAAATAAAATTTTGAGATGATACTATGTACACCAGCTCATATTGCATCGTCCATTTCGTATAATGACATTATGCTATTTATTATTCTTGTAAAATGTACTGAAATACTGTAAATAAACAGGAATATATATTATAATTACGTCTTGGTTGTTGAATTTTTAGTGCTTACTGTATATATAGTTGTCATGTGATGAGAGAATGATACATATTGATGACAAATTCAATAAATATTTCAACAAAACTAAGAAAACGGGTTAACCAATGTAGGAAAACGGTTGACCACATTTCAACCAAACTTATAAAAATCTCAACCAAACTATGAAA
Source organism: Cepaea nemoralis (assembly GCA_014155875.1). Taxonomy (NCBI): domain Eukaryota; kingdom Metazoa; phylum Mollusca; class Gastropoda; order Stylommatophora; family Helicidae; genus Cepaea; species Cepaea nemoralis. The sequence goes on from JACEFZ010004137.1 coordinate 45,222, forward strand.
AATAGGAAAATTCGTTAACCAAAATGAAAAATGTTGGCCACATTTCGCCCAAACTTATAACAATCTTAGCCAAACATATGAAAAGTAGGAAAATTTGTTAATCAAAGGTGAAAATTTTGGCCAAATTTCAACCAAACGTATAAGAAAATGAGAATTTTTGTTAACTAAATGTGAAAAGTTTGGCCAAATTTCAACCAAACGTATAAAAAATAGGAAAATTTGTTAACGAAAGTCAAAACTTTTGGCCATATTTCAACCAAACTTATAAAAATCTCAACCAAACTTATGAAAAGTAGGAACATTTGTTAATCAAAGGTGAACATTTTGGCCAAATTTCAACCAAACTTTAAAGAATAGGAACACATGTTAACCAAATATGAAAAGTTTGACCAAATTTCAACTAATCTTATGAAAGGTAGGAAAATTTGTTAACCAAAGTGAGCCACATTTCAACCAAACTTATAAAAATCTCAGTCAAACTTATAAACAGAAGAAAAATTTGTTAACCATAGGAACAAAATATATCTCACGTTGTCATTTCACATCCGCAATAGTGTCAAGTCTCCAAGCAAACAGCAGTATCTGTTATGAAGTCGACGTTTTTCTTAACACCACGTATGTCTTATTGACCCCCTTGAATACCATCTACCGCATCTTCTAACCGACTTTCAACGTTTCATATCACTTAACACTAACATTCTCTTTGATTACACCACAACCAGTTTTCTGCTGACTGGGCAAATTTCCAACCTACTAGAGACAATCGTCTGTCCCCTATGAAAACAACAGCTGTATTTCAGAAAATTAAAAGTATCTTATGCAATAATAATTATCGTTAAATGGAAGGGAAAAAAACACATTAATTACAGCAATAAAATTATACACAAATTGACAATTAAATTTCTGAATAACGAAGACACAAACAATAGATTGCACGATTTATTGCCTGGCATATTTCGCTGCATCTCGTCAGGTACATACTGCAGAAATCACACAACTTACGTGAATTAATTAGATAAATCCTTCAAACTGACATATACACATGTTCGCACAGTAATGTCGATTGTCTACCACGGTAATTTTAAACTGACTAACATGTCTTTCTTCTTGCATAAGGGCGGCTTACGAAGGTTGATTATTATAGCTTCAGCAAACTTTAACAATCGACTACTTTGTGTGTTGAACAACACACGGAAGGCACTGTGTTGTTCAACACACAAAGTAGTCGATTGTTAAAGATTCGGCACCTTCTGAAGCTTGTCTTGTTCCAGATGTATTGTTGTACTTTTCCTCTGGAATGAACTAAGCAGACCGAGAGAGGGATCATGCTGCATGGGCAACACATGGTCTCTATAATTTAGCCCAGGCTTTGTGCTATGGAGAGGTATAATTCCATCCCTGGTCTTAACCGGTCTCGGGATCAAAGCGAGAGGTAGCAGTTGCTCGTTATAAGTCCTTCTCAATTGGCGTAGACATGGAGCGCAACGGGTTGCCTCTGACGGTGGGAGACACCTACAGGTGTCTCTGATTAGCTACCACCCGCCTCAAGCTGGACAGACCCCGTGGAATTCGGCGATGATCCGCCACAGTCTGCCTGCTTCAATGGGTGCTGAATTTGCAGGCTGTAAAACCAATGCACAAGGTACTACAAGAAAGAAAAAAAATAGAAATCTGAAGCTACGGCTTGCAACCTGGAACGTAAGAACCACGTGTCCAGGATTTTCCACCGACGTAACGACTATTGACGATGTGAGAAAAAGGGCTGTGATTGATGCCGAACTCAAACGTCTTAACATTGATATTGCTGGCTTGCAGGAGATTCGCCTCTCTGAGGAAGGGTAGCTCAGGGAAAACGATTACACCTTTTTTTGGGTGAGGGTAGGCAGAAACAAGACAACATGGTGTGGGCTTTGCAGTGAAGAATTCGCTACTGGTAATGATTGAAATTCCAGCTAAAGGTAATGAAAGGCTATTACCCTTGCGTTTGGCTACCTCTTGTGGTTTTGCCACCTTTATCACTGCATATGCATCGACACTTACTTTCTCATATGATGTGAATGATTTGTTCTATGATGAGTTAGACTGTGATCAAGGCAGTTCCAAAAATCCGACTACATTTATATGCTCGGTGATTTCAATGCTCGTGTGGGCAACGACTCAAGTTCATGGCCAGTGTGCTTTGGAAAATACAATATCGATCGCATGAATGAAAATGGACAAAGGCTGCTGGAGCATTGCACCAGAAATGACCTATGTATTACAAACACCTTTTTTACTACAAAAGAGCTGCATAAGGTTACATGGAAACATCCAAGATGCGGCCATTGGCATCAGCTGGACTTCATCATCGCACGGAGACAACATCTGAACCAAACATCATTAACTCGAAGTTACCATTGTGCTGACTGTGATACGGATTATTCTTTAGTTGTATCAGGGGTTAGACTGAGACCAAAGAGAATCTACACAGCTAAACACAAATCTAGCCCCAGGATTAATATTATTAACACCCATGAACCCGATAAGTGCTTTGAGTTCCAACAGCAACTTGAAGACACTTTCACTGATATATAAGAAAATTGTACAGCAAGTAAAAAGTGGGGTAAACTTGAGGAAACTATTTATAATAACATCGGTAGGGGTTTACGGCACTGTGGATCATAAGAGGCAGGACTGGATTCGCGGCACACAGCCAGACAATGCAGCTCTTGATTTATTTTTAAAAAAAAGATAGCTCTTTTAATAAACAAAGGACAACACGTAGCACTCTCAATGAGCTGAAGCAAGCTAGGAAGAATGTGCAAAAGGCTGCCAGGCAGTGTACAAATGACTATTGGATCAAGTTATGTGAGTCCATTCAAATGCAAGTGATAAGGGAAACATCAGAAGCATTTATGAAGGAATAAAGAAAGCCTGTGGTCCAATGATCAAAAGAAGTGCACCACTGAAAACCTTGACTGGAGAAATCATCACTGATAAGAAGCAGTGGATGGTTAGATGGGTAGAACACTATTTGAAGCTTGATCACTTGGACACACTTCCCACCTTAACGTCTACATGGCCGACTGCAACAGGTAAAATAACTGCTAGACACGCGTGTCAGGAGTGACCAACATATGTACAATAGAGACTAGTATGTTGGCTAAACCCTATCCATTCTTCTTCTTCTTCTTCTTCTTCTTCTTCTTCTTCTTCTTCTTCTTCTTCTTCTTCTTCTTCTTCTTCTTCTTCTTCTTCTTCTTCTTCTTCTTCTTCTTCTTCTGCGTTCATCCGAATTGTCTTTTCAGACGTAATTGCGGTTTGTCTGGTTCGGCACCTTGCTCGGAAACCCTTAGGCCAACACATCCGACTTTAGCGTGCATTTTTCTACCAGGTTAGTATTCCTGGAGGACTCTCTCTTTTGTGGTGCCGTCCACATCCCAGCTGGTCAAGTTAGAACGGTCGAATACTTCACTATCATCCCTCAAGGGAAGGCAGGGACAGTCCATCTGGAAGCCACCCATCCAGGGTGGCTTCCATAGTTGCAGAGCCGACACATAGTGCTCTGGCGCTGGGCTCACCGAGTGAATCGTCACGTCCAGCTCATGGCTGCTTTAATTCCTCACTTCAGTGTATTGGGCCTTTCGTTTGGTCCCCGCACAAACCAAGGGCGGTCGGACTGCAGATGGTATCCACTCAGCGAGCTTTCGATTCGGGCATGTGCTTGTCGCTGTGCCCGGAAAACAAAACAGTTAGAGCTGTTCCGGGCACGACGGACATTCGGAAGACTAGTTATTCAGAGCTGTTTCCAGCAAGAAGACCATTTCACTCGGACGTTTATGCGTTGTGTCTGATTTATTTGCGCCCTTAGGCCAGCACATCCGACTTCAGCGGGAGTTTTTACAGGTTTGCCTTCCCGGGGTTTCGGGGAACGTTAGACTCTTTCTGCTGTAGAGTCGCCCACCTCTCAGCTGGTCAAGGTAGAACGGACAAAGACATCACAGTCAACCTTCAAGGGAAAGCAGGGGCGGACCATGGGTATTCCCCACTATTCAAGGAGGCTTCCATAATTGCAAAGCTGGCACATAGTGCTCTGAGACTGGGCTCACCCGAGGAATCGTCACTTCCTGCTCATGGCTGCTTTAATTCCTCACTTCCTTGTATTGGGCATGTCGTTTGCCACTGCTCGGACAGGCTGTGGACGACATCCACTCATCAAGCTTTCGCTTCGGACTTCAACGTAATGGATTCGCTAGCCAAGCGTTCATTTCGTATTTATTAGACGTTTTCCCACCTTTGACAGCGCTCACTCTATGTGTATAGATACTGACTTTCATCGTAACCATTTCGTGCGACTGGGGCTTTTTTCCCACCTTTTCCACTCACTCACGTGGTAGGCTACATGTGCTGCCGGCTCAGCACCTTACCTCCGTGCGACAGTGAGCGAGTATCGGCCAGGCCCTCTCATCCAGGTATCCCTCATATTCCCCAGCTGAGCGCCTTTGAGCAAGTATCTGATCTAAGCATGTAGCATGCTCAGCATCTCACCTCCGTTCAACATTATGTACATATCGGCCCGGCTCTCACATCCAAGGGTTTATGGCTTAGAGGCGTTCAGCCATATCCCTCAGCTCGTAGCCTTAGAGTATGTGTCCGGACCAAGAATTAGTGGCTTCTTACACCTGACTTGACCTTTCAACTGCTATCCATAGTGTACCTGCAGAGCAGCAGGTTGTTTTTCTCTTGGTTTGATCCCTATCTCAAGGCCTGCCCGACATGTGGGTGTGCTTCCGCCGGTAGTGCTCTTGATGACACTGGGACACGCAAGCCCCTCTACCACGTCAAGATAGAGACACATCAGAGGGGATACGGGTATCTCACTTCTGTGTAGGCCTATTGTTGGGAAAGTATTTGCCAGAATTGATCTGCGCAGACTTCAAGTCCTGGGAGATCAAGTCTACCCCGAATCACAGTTTGGCTTCCGACTGTACCGGTCTACCATTCATATGATATTCTCATTGCGACAAATGCAAGAAAAATGCAAAGTGAACAGAATCAACAACTGTTAATTGCCTTCATCGACCTCACAAAGGCATTTGATTTTGTCAGTCGTAAGGGTCTGTTCAAGTCAATAAAGAAAATTGTATGCCAACAACTCTTGCTTCCATTGTGCAATCGTTCAACACCGGCATGAAGGGTATAATCAAATTTGATGGTGCAACTTCAGAAGAGTTTGAAATTAAGAGTGGAGTTAAGCATGGTTGTGTACTATCTCCCACCCTCTTTGGAATATACTTTTCACTGTTACTGAAATATGCCTTTCGGGATCAGAATGGCTAAGATGGTGGCGTCTGTAATGCTCAGATATTGAAGGCCATGACCAAAATTAGGAGAGTACTTATCAGAGAGTTCCTTTTTGCAGATGATGCCGCAATTACCACCCACTCTGAAGAAGAATTACAACGTCTACTATCTGCATTCTCCAGTGCGTGCTTGTTCTGAATTCTGAATGAAGTCCAAAGAGGTAATTAACGTCAAGTATATTCGATGTATTTCTATATACTGTAATTCATTCATGCCAGCTTGTTAAACTTCTGTTCCTGATTCTTACTGATCATTCATCCATCTTCATGTATACCATCATATATTCGCTGAATGAGTCAGGTCTTAGTCAGATATGACTGAGCTACCGTATGAAAGTAGACGGTACTACCTGCTTTCTGTCAGCGCCGAATGTTGGGCGGCGCTTACCAAACCCGACACCCCACATTGTGCCAACGGCTTCGGGCAGAAGAGCGCAATTGGGAGGGTACTAGCCTTATCCTGGTGCGAGGAAATGCAACCCAAAGACAAAATAAGTCATGGCAGGCAGACCAGGCTCTAAGCCTTGGTTGGCAGCTGGTCAAGGATCGAAGCTCCGACAGGCGGACAGTTAGAGCATTGCTTTGCTGATCCGGCAGCTTCTGCAGCTTGTCTTGTTCCAGATTATAGGTGTCAACTTTCCTCTGGAGTGAACTAGGCAGGCCGAGAGAGGGATCATGCTGCATGGGCAACACATGGTTTCTTTATTTTAGCCCAGGCTTTGTGCTATGGAGAGGCAATATCTCCATACCTGGTCTTAACCGGTCTCGGAATCAAAGCGATAGGCAACTGTTACGGGTTATAAGTCCTTGTCAGTTGGCGTAGACATGGGGCGCCACGCGTTGCCTCTGACGGTGGGAGGCACCTACAGGTGTCACTGATCAGCTACCGCCCGCCTCAAGCTGGGCAGCCCCCAGCCAATTGGGTGCTGATCCGCCACAGCCTGCCTGCTTCAATGGGTGCTTGGGGCTAGGACAAAATCTGAATCGCAGGCTGTAAAACCAATGCACCAGGTACTAATAAAAAGAATAGAAACCTCAAGCTACGGTTGCAACCTGGAACGTAAAAACCACGTGTCCAGGATTTTCCACTGACTTGACAAATATTGACGATGTGAGAAAAACGGCTTGTGATTGATGCTGAACTCAATCGTCTTAACATTGATATTATCCACAGTGCTGACTGTGATACAGATAATTCTTTGGTTGTTGCAAGGGTTAGACTGAGACCAAAGAGAATCTACACAGCTAAACACAAGTCTAGCCCCAGGATTAATATTATTAACACCCATGAACCCGATAAGTGCTTTGAGTTACAACAGCAACTTGAAGACGCTTTCACTGATATATAAGAAAATTGTACAGCAAGTAAAAAGTGGGGTAAACTTGAGGAAACTATTTATAATAACATCGGTAGGGGTTTACGGCACTGTGGATCATAAGAGGCAGGACTGGTTCGCGGCACACAGCTAGACAATGCAGCTCTTGATTTATTTTAAAAAAAGATAGCTCTTTTAATAAACAAGGAAAGGACAACACGTAGCACTCTCAATGAGCTGAAGCAAGCTAGGAAGAATGTGCAAAAGGCTGCCAGGCAGTGTACAAATGACTATTGGATCAAGTTATGTGAGTCCATTCAAATGCAAGTGATAAGGGAAACATCAGAAGCATTTATGAAGGAATAAAGAAAGCCCTGGTCCAATGATCAAAAGAAGTGCACCACTGAAAACCTTGACTGGAGAAATCATCACTGATAAGAAGCAGTGGATGGTTAGATGGGTAGAACATTATTTGAAGCTTGACCACTTGGACACACTTCCCACCTTAACGTCTACATGGCCGACTGCAACAGGTAAAATAACTGCTAGACACGCGTGTCAGGAGTGACCAACATATGTACAATAGAGACTAGTATGTTGGCTAAACCCTATCCATTCTTCTTCTTCTTCTTCTTCTTCTTCTTCTTCTTCTTCTTCTTCTTCTTCTTCTTCTTCTTCTTCTTCTTCTTCTTCTTCTTCTTCTTCTTCTTCTTCTTCTTCTTCTGCGTTCATCCGAATTGTCTTTTCAGACGTAATTGCGGTTTGTCTGGTTCGGCACCTTGCTCGGGAAACCCTTAGGCCAACACATCCGACTTTAGCGTGCATTTTTTTTGCCAGGTTAGTATTCCTGGAGGACTCTCACTTTTGTGGTGCCGTTCACATCCCAGCTGGTCAAGTTAGAACGGTCGACTACTTCACGATCAACCCTCAAGGGAAGGCAGGGACAGTCCATCTGGAAGCCACCCATCCAAGGTGGCTTCCATAGTTGCAGAGCCGACACATAGTGCTCTGGCGCTGGGCTCACCGAGTGAATCGTCACGTCCAGCTCATGGCTGCTTTAATTCCTCACTTCAGTGTATTGGGCCTTTCGTTTGGTCCCCGCACAAACCAAGGGCGTTCGGACTGCAGATGGTATCCACTCAGCGAGCTTTCGATTCGGGCATGTGCTTGTCGCTGTGCCCGGAAAACAAAACAGTTAGAGCTGTTCCGGGCACGACGGACATTCGGAAGACTAGTTATTCAGAGCTGTTTCCAGTACGAAGACCATTTCACTCGGACGTTTATGCGTTGTGTCTGATTTATTTGCGCCCTTAGGCCAGCACATCCGACTTCAGCGGGAGTTTTTACAGGTTTGCCTTCCCGGGGTTTCGGGGAACGTTTAACTCTTTCTGCTGTAGTGTCGCCCACCTCTCAGCTGGTCAAGGTAGAACGGACAAAGACATCACAGTCAACCTTCAAGGGAAAGCAGGGGCGGACCATGGGTATTCCCCACTATCCAAGGAGGCTTCCATAATTGCAAAGCCGGCACATAGTGCTCTGAGACTGGGCTCACCCGAGGAATCGTCACTTCCTGCTCATGGCTGCTTTAATTCCTCACTTCCTTGTATTGGGCATGTCGTTTGCCACTGCTCGGACAGGCTGTGGACGACATCCACTCATCAAGCTTTCGCTTCGGACTTCAACGTAATGGATTCGCTAGCCAAGCGTTCATTTCGTATTTTTTAGACGTTTTCCCACCTTTGACTACGCTCACTCTATGAGTATAGATCCTGACTTTCATCGTAACCATTTCGTGCGACTGGGGCTTTTCCCCCACCTTTAGCACCCACTCACGAGGTAGGCTACATGTGCTGCCGGCTCAGCACCTTACCTCCGTGCGACAGTGAGCGAGTATCGGCCAGGCCCTCTCATCCAGGTATCCCTCATATTCCCCAGCTGAGCGCCTTTGAGCAAGTATCTGATCTAAGCATGTAGCATGCTCAGCATCTCACCTCCGTTCAACATTATGTACATATCGGCCCGGCTCTCACATCCAAGGGTTTATGGCTTAGAGGCGTTCAGCCATATCCCTCAGCTCGTAGCCTTAGAGTATGTGTCCGGACCAAGAATTAGTGGCTTCTTACACCTGACTTGACCTTTCAACTGCTATCCTTAGTGTACCTGCAGAGCAGCAGGTTGTTTTTCTCTTGGTTTGATCCTTATCTCAAGGCCTGCCCGACATGTGGGTGTGCTTTCGCCGGTAGTGCTCTTGAGGTCACTGGGACACGCAAGCCCCTCTACCACGTCAAGATAGAGACACATCAGAGGGGATAGGGGTATCTCACTTCTGTGTAGGCCTATTGTTGGGAAAGTATTTGCCAGAATTGATCTGCGCAGACTTCAAGTCCTGGGAGATCAAGTCTACCCCGAATCACAGTTTGGCTTCCGACTGTACCGGTCTACCATTCATATGATATTCTCATTGCGACAAATGCAAGAAAAATGCAAAGTGAACAGAATCAACAACTGTTAATTGCCTTCATCGACCTCACAAAGGCATTTGATTTTGTCAGTCGTAAGGGTCTGTTCAAGGCAATAAAGAAAATTGTATGCCAACAACTCTTGCGTCCATTGTGTAATCGTTCAACACCGGCATGAAGGGTATAATCAAATTTGATGGTGCAACTTCAGAAGAGTTTGAAATTAAGAGTGGAGTTAAGCATGGTTGTGTACTAGCTCCCACCCTCTTAGGAATATACTTTTCACTGCTACTGAAATATGCCTTTCGGGATCAGAATGGCTAAGATGGTGGCGTCTGTAATGCTCAGATATTGAAGGCCATGACCAAAATTAGGAGAGTACTTATCAGAGAGTTCCTTTTTGCAGATGATGCCGCAATTACCACCCACTCTGAAGAAGAATTACAACGTCTACTATCTGCATTCTCCAGTGCGTGCTTGTTCTGAATTCTGAATGAAGTCCAAAGAGGTTATTAACGTCAAGTATATTCGATGTATTTCTATATACTGTAATTCATTCATGCCAGCTTGTTAAACTTCTGTTCCTGATTCTTACTGATCATTCATCCATCTTCATGTATACCATCATATATTCGCTGCATGAGTCAGGTCTTAGTCAGATATGACTGAGCTACCGTATGAAAGTAGACGGTACTACCTGCTTTCTGTCAGCGCCGAATGTTGGGCGGCGCTTACCAAACCCGACACCCCACATTGTGCCAACGGCTTCGGGCAGAAGAGCGCAATTGGGAGGGTACTAGCCTTATCCTGGTGCGAGGAAATGCAACCCAAAGACAAAATAAGTCATGGCAGGGCAGACCAGGCTCTAAGCCTTGGTTGGCAGCTGGTCAAGGATCGAAGCTCCGAAAGGCGGACAGTTAGAGCATTGCTTTGCTGATGCGGCAGCTTCTGCAGCTTGTCTTGTTCCAGATTATAGGTGTCAACTTTCCTCTGGAGTGAACTAGGCAGGCCGAGAGAGGGATCATGCTGCATGGGCAACACATGGTTTCTTTATTTTAGCCCAGGCTTTGTGCTATGGAGAGGCAATAACTCTATTCCTGGTCTTAACCGGTCTCGGAATCAAAGCGATAGGCAACTGTTACGGGTTATAAGTCCTTGTCAGTTGGCGTAGACATGGGGCGCCACGCGTTGCCTCTGACGGTGGGAGGCACCTACAGGTGTCACTGATCAGCTACCGCCCGCCTCAAGCTGGACAGCCCCCAGCCAATTGGGTGCTGATCCGCCACAGCCTGCCTGCTTCAATGGGTGCTTGGGGCTAGGACAAAATCTGAATGGCAGGCTGTAAAACCAATGCACCAGGTACTAATAAAAAGAATAGAAACCTCAAGCTACGGTTGCAACCTGGAACGTGAGAACCACGTGTCCAGGATTTTCCACTGACTTGACAAATATTGACGATAGTGAGAAAAACGGCTGTGATTGATGCTGAACTCAATCGTCTTAACAATGATATTACCACAGTGCTGACTGTGATACAGATAATTCTTTGGTTGTTGCAAGGGTTAGACTGAGACCAAAGAGAATCTACACAGCTAAACACAAGTCTAGCCCCAGGATTAATATTATTAACACCCATGAACCCGATAAGTGCTTTGAGTTCCAACAGCAACTTGAAGACGCTTTCACTGATATATAAGAAAATTGTACAGCAAGTAGAAAGTGGGGTAAACTTGAGGAAACTATTTATAATAACATCGGTAGGGGTTAACGGCACACAAGAGGCAGGACTGGTTCGCGGCACACAGCCAGACAATGCAGCTCTTGATTTATTTTAAAAAAAGATAGCTCTTTTAATAAACAAGGAAAGGACAACACGTAGCACTCTCAATGAGCTGAAGCAAGCTAGGAAGAATGTGCAAAAGGCTGCCAGGCAGTGTACAAATGACTATTGGATCAAGTTATGCGAGTCCATTCAAATGCAAGTGATAAGGGAAACATCAGAAGCATTTTGGAAAGTGCTTTGAATTTCAACAGCAACTTGAAGACGCTTTCACTGATACATCAGAAAATTGTATAGTAAATGATAAATGGAGTAAACTTAAGGAAACTATTTATCAATCAGCGGTAGAGGTTTACGGCACTGTGGATGCATAAGAGGCAGGACTGGTTTGCGGCAAACAGCCAGATACTGCAGCCCTAGATTGATAAAAAGAAGATAGCTCTCTTAAGAAACAAGGAAAGACCAACGCGTAACACTCTGAGTGAGCTGAAGCAAGCGAGGAAGGATGTACAAAAGGCTGCCAGGCAGTGTGCGAATGACTATTGGATCAAGTTATGTGAGTCCATTCAGATCGCAAGTGATAAGGGAAACATCAGAAGCATGTATGAAGGGATAAAGAAAGCCTGTGGTCCAATGATAAAAAGAAGTGCACCGTTGAAAACTTTGACTGAAGAAATCATCACTGATAAGAAACAGCAGATGGATAGATGGGTCGAGCACTATTTAGAGTTTTACTCAAGTGAGACCAAGCTAGCAGATGATGCCCTCAACGCCATTGAGGCCCTGCCAACTCTTGCCAACCTGGACACACTTCCCACTATAACAGAAGTTAAGTGTGCTATAAATGAGCTTGCATCTGGCAAGGCTCCAGGTAAGGATGGGATTCCAATAGAGGTAATCAGGAGTGGGCAAGACACACTCGCTCTACAGATCCACCAGCTAATAGAGCTATGCTGGCGAGAAGGACAAGTCCCACAGGATTTCAAAGATTCAAACATCATAACGCTGTACAAGAACAAAGGAGATCGGAGCGACTGTAACAACTATAGGGGTATCTCACTTCTGTGTATTGTTGGGAAAGTATTTGCCAGAATTGTCCTGCACAGACTTCAAGTCCTGGGAGATCAAGTCTACCCCGAATCACAGTGCGGCTTCCGTCAGAACCGGTCTACCATTGATATGATATTCTCATTGCGACAGATGCAAGAAAAATGCCGGGAACAAAATCAGCCACTGTTTATTGCCTTCATTGACCTCACAAAGGCATTCGATTTGGACAGTCGTGAGGGTCTGTTCAAAGCACTAAAGAAGATTGGCTGCCCACCAACTCTTCTGTCCATTGTGGAATCGTTCCACACAGGCATGAAGGGTATAATCAAGTTTGATGGCTCAACTTCAGAAGAGTTTGAAATCAAGAGTGGAGTTAAGCAAGGTTGTGTACTAGCCCCCACCCTCTTTGGGATATACTTTTCACTTCTACTGAAATATGCCTTTCGTGATCAGGATGACGGTATATACATTCACTCACGCTCAGATGGTGGCCTCTATAATGCTCAGAGATTGAAGGCCAAGACCAAAATTAGCAGGGTACTAATCAGAGAGTTGCTTTTTGCGGATGATGCTGCGATTACGACCCACTCTGAGGAAGAATTACAACATCTACTATCTGCATTCTCCAATGCTTGTTCTGAATTTGGTTTAACAATTAACAAAAAGAAGACACAGATTATGTCACAAGGTGCCCATGGTGTACCATCAATCTTTATTGACGACGCCGAACTGGAGATAGTAGACCACTTTACATATCTAGGATCAGAGGTAAATAGCAAATTATCCCTCGATCAGGAAATCAACATCAGGATTGGCAAGGCAGCAACAACAATGAACATGTTAGCAAAAAGAGTCTGGGAGAACAGGAAGCTTACTGCCAAAACAAAAGCCCTCGTCTACCAAGCCTGTGTTCTTAGTACTCTTCTTTATGGCAGTGAAACCTGGAAAACTTCCTCACGCCAAGAGAAACGTTTAAACAGCTTTCATATGCGGTGTCTGCGAAGAATACTTGGTATTAAGTGGCAAGACAAAATCACAAATACTGAAGTATTGGAAAGATCAGGTTGTGTGACGGTATATTCCATGCTCAGTCTTCGTAGACTTAGATGGATAGGACACGTTAGGAGGATGGATGATGGAAGAATACCAAAGGACATCTTTTTTGGTGAATTACAGACGGGTAGGAGATCTCAGGGTCGGCCTCTACTACGATACAAAGATGTGTGTAAGCGGGACATGATTGATACAGGCATTGATAATGCACATTGGGAGCACGTCGCCGCTGAACGTGTTGCATGGAGGGCACCTATCAGAAATGGAATAAAGACAAAGGAGAAAATGATTGCAGATAAAGCACACACATAGCGTGAGAGACGTAAGATGGTGCAAAATGGTGGAAGTGACCATGTTTTCACATGTACCTACTGTGGGCAAACATTTGCAGCAAGAATTGGCCTTACCAGCCACACTCGCCACCGCCATGGATCGTATTATTAAGCCTTTTTGAAGCACAATGTACCAAACTATCGTCTGTCAAGACGGAAAGGTGCCAATGAATGATTTTTTGCATTTATGCTATCGTTAGTCATATCCTTTTTACTTTCATCCAATTACTTTATGCTTCTTCTTTCTCTCTCATTCATATTGATACCAATTTATATTTATGCATAATAATGTTAACGCAATGCATAAACATTTTATAATTTACAAGACATGTAAATTGAGATAAATTAATACATATGTAGTATATACGTAATATAGTTAAGTGTGATATGCAAAGTACTATGGTACAGAGTAATTGCTCACACCTATGAAAGCTGGCAAGGCCCCCGGTGCAGGTAACATCACAACAGAAATGATTAAAGCTTTAGAAGAATTTGGACTAGAGCAAGTCACCAGACTGATGAACACATTATATGATACTGGAGATATACCTCCTGAATTATGTAACTCTGTATTTATTGCAATCCCAAAGAAATCAGGATCCTTGGAATGTGATCAACATAGAACAATTAGTATAATGAGTCATATCACAAAGATTTTGCTAAGAATTATCATGCAAAGAGTGAGGAAGAAGATACAACCTTAAATAGGGGAAGAACAATGTGGGTTTGTAGAAGGAAAGGGTACAGTAAATGCTATGAATATGCTGCGAACAGTTATTGAACGTGCTATAGAAGTAAACAAGGATATACGTCTTTGCTTTATTGACTATACAAAGGCTTTTGATAGAGTTAGACATGTCAACATGGTGGATATGCTTGCAGATCTACAAATTGATGGGAAAGACATTAGACTTATGAAGAACATATATTGGAAACAACAAGCTGCAATAACGATTGATAATGAAGTGGGACAGTATCAGCCAATTAAGAGAGGTGTTAGGCAGGGATGTGTGATGTCTCCAGATCTTTTTTCCCTATACAGTGAAAATATTTTCAGAAATGTAGAGGATATAAATGGAATCAGCATTGGAGGACGAAACATCAATAACATTAGATATGCAGATGATACAGTATTAATTGCAGACAATGCGCAGGACCTGCAACAATTAGTAGATGCGGTTGTTGTACACAGTGAGCAGCTGGGGTTAGAATTAAATTGTAAAAAGACTCAGGTTATGGTCGTCACTAGGAAGGAAGAAGTGCCACAATGTAATATACAAGTAAATGGAAATATTCTTCAACAAGTGAATCGGTACAATTATCTTGGAACAGTCATAACATCTGATGGGAGATGCCTTGAAGAGATTAGAACAAGAATCGCCATGGCGAAAGTAGCCTTTAGCAAGATGAAAAACATTCTGACCAATAAAAAGATGTCAATTGAAACGAGAAAAAGAGTGTTGAGGGGATACATAGAGCCTGTTCTTTTGTATGGATGTGAAACTTGGACAATGGGCAGTCAAGCTGAAAAACATCTGATGGCTGCAGAAATGTGGTTTCTGAGGAAAATGCAAAGAAAACCACGGACAGACAGAAAAACCAATGACCGAGTACTACAGGAGACAAATGAACATCGTAAACTGATTAGAGAAATTAGACGTAGACAGTCAAAATTATTTGGACATGTTATGAGAAGAAATGGATTGGCGAACTTGGTGACAACTGGCAAGATCGAAGGGAAGAGACCAAGAGGCAGACCGAGAGGAAAATACCTGGATGGCTTGGCCACATGGCATGGACGAGACAGGAACACTGAGCTGATCCACGACACTGGTGATCGAGTGAAATGGCGAGTCATGACCGCCCACGCTTTCCGGCATGGCACATTGATTGATTGATTGATTGATTGATACTTTCTTTCGTGTTCTTTCATACCTTCTTTCTTTCATGGTCTTCTTTATATGGTCTGCTGAGATTTTACCATATCTTGCTTCACATCTTCTCTGGTTTGACCTTTGTTGTTATTATTTTCGACTGTGGTCCGAGTTCGTTTTTATTCCGTCTTTGCAATTTGTGTGATTCGTATTCGATAATGTGATCGAACAGTATGAAATAGTAATGTGGACAGTTCATATAAACTACAAATGTGATCGTTAGAAATAGAAACTGTCCGAAACTAAAACGGTTACAATAGAAACATTACAATTGTGAATAGGCAAATTCTTACACCCCTGCATAACAATGTGTTATACTGTGAACATTAGATGTGTAGTTAGCAGATGTAAACAAACCGGACTATAAGTGATATTAAGGAATTAGATATTATGGTTTATGATGATAAGTTGTCAAAATATATTTGTGATTTATTAATTATAATCTGTGGTGTTACATGACATTAAGAAGTAGTAAGTATTTTAAATTAATTAGTACCGTGGTTTATAGCAGTAATTCAGTAGTAAATAGTTATGTAAACACAGACGTTTGTAACATAATATTAGTATATATTGATTACTATTATTACAAGTTACTATTATTACAAGAGTATTACAAGTTACTATTATTATATAAATTGAATGAACTTATGAATTATACAGTATAATTAATTTCACTTATGTTATTGTTATGATGTTAATAAATTAGCATAACTAAATAGCTGGGGGTGTAAGTAGGAACCTAGGAATATTTTTATTAACCGTGACTTTTTAATATGATTAATTACTGAAAACTATAGATTAATATGTAAGTCAAGGTTCAGAAGTTAAATATTTGCATGATAATGATTGATATTTGTTGTTTCGGAATTAATATTGTTTGATATAAAGAACTAATTCATTATTTGTGGTTGCATGACTAAGCTTATTTAACATTACTTATTGGATTTTGGGTGTATCACCCAAGAGTGATATGTGTGATATCAAATAAATCGAAAGGGTTTCATTTCGGATCGGTGGAGTCCTTAGCGTTGACTTGTTGCTGTTGTACATTTTATAACATCCTGTCCGTAGTGTACAGCACTGGTGGGGTAACGTGGGGAAAACACTGGTTGGAATAGAAGCCATACATGACTTTTGTCAAACATTGATGGAGGGCTTCTGTCGATATATGGAGATTATCGTGTCCTTCTATGTATCGACGGGTGTATCTTCACTATGGGAAGACAGAATTGGTATAGAAAGCTAGATCAAGTGTTCGGCTTAACCACCGTTATATGTTGTTGTGTTTTATTTTGGTTGATACTCTATGGTGGTGGATAGCGGTTCAGTTATGATCTTAGGGAACAATGGTTTATATTTTTACTTTTACCAAAGATTCTGGTGTTAAACAGAATCTAGGACAGGTAAAACTACATTGATGTTGACATTAAGTGAGGTGCTGTTGCTGACATGGGGTAAACTTGTCTCCTGCTCACTCCGTGGTAGCAGTGCAGATTAGTCGATATAAAGGCTAGTTTTGTAGCATGTGAATACATATCTATGGAGGCCCTATGAGTTAACGGTTTTTACAAATATTAAAATAGTTAAAGATTTTTGTTTGTTCATTGCATGTGTTACTAACATTTATTCATGGTGCCATAAAGCCATACAAGATGAGTTTAAGAGTTTATTTTAAGGATTTATTCCGCAAGGAGAATAGGTTGCTTATGGTAAAAGCAGGTGTATTGCTATATGAGTATGGTTAGGTAATTATATAGAGATTGATTGTTAAGTAATTCATTGATGAAGGACTTTTATTTTATTGTACTCATAAAATTAAATTAGAAGCGGTAATTATTATTACTATACGTACATGGCTGTTATTATTATCATTGGATATTTATTATTGATATTTAGTAATGAATATTGCGAACTATTGATTTAAATGGAATGCAGTTTTAGTAGGGATAATATAATCACTTATTGATTGACTAAATAGTATTTGAATTATTGATTGATAGATTAGAGATAGTTAGTTAAATAATATATATATATTATAAAGATATTAATAAGTTATAAGTGACGATTATTAATATCATTGTACATTTATTGATGTATTTATTGACGGTATTTGTTGATGGATATTGTGATTTCTTAATTTAAAGGTAAGAGATTCGTATATGTACAGCATAATGTCATTTATTATTTTATTAACTAAGTAGTGTAGTCAAAATATTTTGGACATGTTATGAGAAGAAATGGATTGGAGAACTTAGTGACAACTGGCAAGATCGAAGGGAACAGACCAAGGGGAAGACCGAGAGGAAAATACCTGGATGGCTTGGCCACATGGCATGGACGAGACAGGAACACCGAGCTTATCCACGACACTGGTGATCGAGTGAAATGGCGAGTCATGACCACCCACGCTTTCCGGCATGGCACATGATTGATTGATCGAGTGTAGTATTGGATTGGTTATATACAGAGTGAATTGTAACAGAAATAGTATTGTATAAAATAGGAAAAGAAAAACATATGCGTTAGTAATCAAGATCATGGAATGCAATCACATATTTGAGTATGATGGTAATACTCAAGTCGGAAAAGCTGTAAGCGAGACGTAATTGTCTAGAACTTTACTTATGACAGCGAGATCAATCGAAAATAAGCTGGGTCAACGACACCAAAGGGGTCAATGACAAAAGAAAGAGCCACATCACATACCAGTACCCTTGAATGAGTGTGAGACATTTCCAGGATCCACGCGTACCTCCACCCAGTGTGTTAGGGCATGGTGAAGGGTGGGGATGCCTATGTTAAAACACGGATGAGGAACGCATAGGGATGTCGGGAGAGACATTGGATCCCATAGCAGTTAGACTTCAGTCCTCTTAATTGGAAAAGGAGGCTAAAGCTACACGTCGTCTTGGAGTTAGACTAGTAGGGCGTATCCGACATATAATATATTTTGTTATTGTTGTTTTGTGATGGATGTTTGCTGTATCCACTGTCTACAGAGTATTGCAGGGTGTATGGAAAAGTAAGCTGAAAAGATAAATCATACTATGACTACGATGACCTTATCGCATTGTTGTAATATGTAAGTCATTTATGAGAATCCTTGCAAATCTGAGATGAGATGGTACAATTGAGTGACAATGAAGACAGATGGAGTTGAATGTTGGTCAACACAGTAAAGCTATCAGAAACGCTAATAGCCGACAAGGTGCCGAATTGGTTCAATGTACAAGCATACCATATATACACAATTGATAATTAGAGATTATGAATTGCATTCAAGATAGTAAGAGATTCTTGTTTCGCTGATTTTCAAATTACAGTCCAAGCACAGTACCAGAGGACTGACAAGTCAAAATTGATTAAATATTAGAACCATATTATTGATTTGAATATTTACAATGTAAATTAATAAAATTGAATTTAGAATTGTAAATGTTCTTTTTTAAAGTGCAGCGGGGTTGAATGCCATGGACCTACATCGGGTCATGGGCAACTCGGTACAGATAGTCTAGAGCTTCACGCTGTCTGGCGTGAAGATGAGAAGATTGAAAATAATTTGTCTTGCATGAAAATAGCGAGGCGTGTTGCGGAGCAAGGGACAACGGATCCCGGAGACAGTCAGTTGGGCTTGAGCCACTGTCGATTTTTTACGTGGTTCTTGGCTCCGTAGCACGGCCACAATATGTGCCGCTACATCTGTGGTTACGTTGTGTAGTTATTGTTGTAAAGTTATCGTAGGCTCTAGGTATCGTCTAAAAGTAACTTATATGAGGTGTAAACTGATATCGTGTATTGTTAAATGCCTGGAGTCAAAACGAATGTAGTAAATTCGAATTGTGTTCTGTTGTTCGGTTGAGTTACGTTGAGTTGGCTTAAAGAGTAAGCTGTTGTGAATTACGCAGCACCGGCGCTCATAAAAAATTCATGACACACCAAAGAAATGTATATTTGTCCGAGCGCCGCAACCAAAACCTCAAGCCACAAACATGCTTATCAGATTGCCAGCAACAAGTGTGATTGATTCACGAGCCTCAAAGTCAAACGAAGACAAGCATACACTCGCTGCCAGACCATATAAACAAACTTTCACTCGCTGGTAATAATGCACGTTGGGAGCAAGTCACCGGCGAATGTGTTGCATGGAAGGCACATATCAGAAATAGAATAAAGACGAAGGAGAATATGATTGCAGATAGATCATACACTGAGCGCATGAGACATAAGATGGTATGTGATGGTGAAAATAACCATGTGTTTACATGCATCCACTGTGGATGAACATTTACAGCGCGAATTGACTTTATCAGTCACATTCGCTACCGCCATGTGTTGTAGTTATTATGCCTTTTTTGAAGCACAATGTAACAATCTATCGTCTGTCAAGACGACAAGGTGCCAAAGATATAGTTGTGAACATCTCTGTAGTGGGATTCCTGTACTACTTGGTACATATCGCTTTATCTTTCCATCCACTGATTGCCATTCCGTTTTATTTGTGTGGTGCGCATTGATCCACGTTTCATCCAAATATACTATGTCATAATTTTATTTGCACATTTTCTTTATTTCACGTAGGTATGGCTTTTCATGGCTCCTAAATGCGGTTGCTCGCAAATGATATTTCTACCCCCTTGTACTTTCTAAACATGAAGCCTAATGTCCATATATTTTTCCACAAAGTTGTTTTGAATAGTTCTATGTCATTGTTCTTTCTCAACCAAACCTAAGTTTTCTTACAATCACTTTGGTATCCAATATTTATTACAATAGCTTATCAAAGCTGTCTATAATTACCTTTCTATCTACCGTTTGCTTATTGCGTGGTGGTTTCATTGCAGATTCATGCACCTGTCGACGAAATGACCGTTTACTCAAACAAAAACGTAAGCATAGTCTCGGGATTTGTAATAGAATGAAAGAGTTTCCTGCGATCAGTTTCTTGACAAAAGTATGTGTAAAACTTCATAGCGATGCCTTTAAGTGTACAAAATGTCAAATTCAATTCCATTCAACAATATTCAAATGTTATCGATAAATGGTAAGATATTATAGGGGCGTTCATTTGAAACCCGTTCCAATGGCTTTATTACAAAAGCATGAAAGAAACATTAACAGATGTGGTAGAATTAAACAAAGCATTCATTTTGAATGAATTATGCACTATAAGTTGGTCAGAAGAAGTCGCCGTAGGTATTCAAGTCAAGCATCCCATTGCATTGTTAGGCGGCGAATGCCGTCCGCAAAAAAAAAAGGATTGTGGTTGCTCACTGAACCAAGTGTTTACCGCGTTCATTACGTCTGCATCTGTGTGAAATCGCTGCCCCTTGAGAGCTTTTTATTTAGAGATCCAACAAATGAAAATTAAATCAGGCTGGATGTTGCAGAATTTCCCACTTCTTCCTTGCTAATGCTTCCTGCACAATCTTTGCGACATGCAGATGAGCATTATCGTATAACAAAATAACACCGCGAGAAAGCAAACCGGGTCGTTTGTTCTTGATGGCTTTTTGCAGCTTGTCTAGTGTTTACAAGTAGTAACTTGTATTTTTTGGATTTTCGTGATCCAGCATGCTTCCATTGCATGCTCTCTCTGTTGCTGCTCGGCTCAAAGTGATGACACTATGCACTATGCGGAAGAGAAATGCATCACCATCCACTCTGTAAAGCAAGCTAGTGGTTCAAACACCACCCCATACGTTTCTCTTTTTGGTGGTCGGTCAACATCTGCGGTGCCCACTGTGAACACACCTTCCGATATTGCAGTTTCTTACGAACGACCTTTTGAATTGTCTCAGTTGACACATCAAATTCTTTCTTTAGCGAACGTATGCTTCAACAACGGTTCATCTATACTGCTGCGTCAATTTTTGCGATGTTTTTTTTTTCTGTTGCAACAATATGCGCTTGATCCGGCCGTCGAAGATCTGTCGTGAACTGACGTCCTTTCCGAAACATTCGTGCCCAGTTTGTCACTGTTGTCTTCGACACACATTTGCTACCGTAATGTCGATGAATGTCCACTGGTCGACATCCTTCAAATGAAAGAAACTGAATCATCGTTCTTTGAGCTTCTTTGGACTGGATTTTGGATCAATCCGGCCATTTTCTCAACGGTCAGGAACAGAACCTATGCATCATGGTACGGATTCTTTGGACGGAGTTTGGATCAATCCGGCCCTTTTCTCAACGGTCAAAAACAGAACCTATGCATCATGGTACGATAAGCACTTGTTCTTTTATTCATTGGTCAGTACTTATCACATGACTGTGACATGATCATGTTCAACGTACGCCATTACGCGCTGTGCGGCACGAACGGGTCTCAAATGAACGCCCCTTATATAAAATAATAACGTTTCACGGAAGCGCCTACAGGGTGTATTTTTAAGGACAGTGGTGTTTTTGAAAATATTGCCGTTCCAAGTTTTGTATGTACCTTTCATGTTGCATAAGTTCACAGAGGGTAAACTTGAAACGGAAATATTTTCACAAATTCCACAATCATGAAAAATACACCCTAAACTATTGGTAGAATTATTGGCGCCACCCATGAACACATCCGTTCCACTATGTGACGCGCTTCTCATTAGGAAATTCACTTGCACCACGGACAATATTCATTATTGAACACTAATGTTTCTATGTGAAGATGTAATACATCTCATAATATACACTTCATCTCTGACCAGTAAATTATATACCGCATATAAACAAACATTACGATCTGCTAAAACAAAAAATCTAGAACAAGATCAAGATGGGGCAAGATGGACGTTCCTTCTCTCCGCCCGTTAGGCGAAATGTATATTTTCTTGTAGTTTTTTGTGTTCCGGCAGTGGAATGCCTCAACGGTTTCAAGTGATCAACGTATTTATGTTACAATCAAGAAGAAAAGATGTCAGAGGTTCCTAGGGGTAAGATGGTTGCAAACCTTTTCGTCCGTTAGGGCGAACATTGTTTTGTGTTTCTTCCGACAAAGAAAAGGCATCAACACAGGCTCACAGCTGGAAGATACCCCTCTTACATTGAGGCTGTCACATCCCCACACAGGACAAGATGGTTTAAGCTGCATCTGGAACACTAAGCACTTTTGTTTTCTTCATAGTAGCACGGGATAACGCAGGAAACATCTGTTGTAACACGTCTGAATTCCTTATAGATGCGAACACAGTGGCATTATATATAAACAATTTTATCACTGAATGAGCTCTGGCAGCTGGAGTGTGGTCCATGTATGTCGTTGGAGGTAGATATGTAGCATTACAGCAGTTTATAGCACAGATATCGGATGACAGCTCAACGAGGTGTCGTGCCAAAATGGCTGTGGATGGTGACTCCAGGAACGGGGAAAACTGCCTTCACTGGTGATGATACCATTCTGGATATGTACACAGACCCAAAGACACGCTCGAATGTCTATTATACTCCCCGCGATGCTGTGAAGGGTCTACTGGTCTGGCACGCAGCTTTTAACTAATCTTATCTCAAAGACATAGTACCAGCTCTGTGTGTTGCCAACGTCTGAAGCTTCAGAATGAGATCTGACACTGTCCACATAAGCAGAGATAACATAACTGTGTCACGACATAATTTGTGTAAATCTCTTATGTTGACAAAACAGACACACTAATCTTGGAATTCCTACTGGAACTTCAAGTGTCAAAAGTTCCTTGTATATTTTACGAGAATGTTCCAGCAACGTTTACTTACGGTAACATTTTACTGACATTAGTTATTTAAAAAAAATAAATTAAGTTGCATGTCCTTCACAGGACGTAGCAGTCAACCACGGATTTTCGCTGTTCGCGATTCCTGGGCAAATGTTACGTTCAGTAGTTTGCCATTGCTTTCTGAACGACCGGCTCCTATACCTTTTTCGAAAAAAAACATGCACCGCTGTGTTTCGAACCCGGGTATACAGGCTCACAAACCGCGTTCTCAAGTCCTTAGCCACAGAGACCGGTTGACACTAGTTACTTGTCAGTATATCTATCTACCCTTCCCTGCTGTCAATCAGGTGTTTGTTAGGTGCCCATCTGAGATTTATGTCTGTAAACATGAGAAACATATTTCATGTGAAAATGAATATGAATCCCAACCTTATCGCTATTAGGGAAGAGGCGCTGGAACCTCTTGCTCCCGGGTAGACTGGGTCCGTTTGCTATTACAGCGGCCCATCTAGGAGATGTAAAACTCGGATTATAAACCCCTAAGTTTAAGGTCGACCTACGTGCCGAGGACTGAATGGCCACAGGTGAGCTGGTCGTGAACGTGGAACGTCTGGTATGCGGGCGGGGTGGCGCCAGGCGTATGGACTCCTAAGGGACATCCCCTGTCCCTTCCCTAGCAGGCAGGCTCTACTAGGGCGGCCGATTATTTCATGCCGTCGTATCTAACCAACAATTAATAATGCAAAGAAGTAATGCACGGAGTACGTGCTTTGTGCTCGATACCTTTGACAACAGCCAGCGAGGAGAGAATGAAGCGGAGAAGAAGGGGTAGTGGAGAGGGGAGAAGGAAAAGGAAGAAGAGGGCTGGAGTCAGAAGGGGTAGAAGGAAAACGGATCGGTTGGGACTCAAAAATGTGCGGGTTGGGTATTGGAATTGCCGCAGTGCAAAGTAACGAGGACCAATACTGGAGAAACTGGTCTGCGATGTCGATGTCCTGATGCTACAAGACCTGAATTCGAGTTCTTTTAAAAGCCCTGGCTACACATGTTACATCAACCCAACTGGGCAGGGAAGACATGGGCAGGCTCTGGTGGTCAAGGACGGTTTACAGCATTCAATACTGGATATGAGTGGGTGGGGTCAAGAGAGTAAAGAGGTGCAGGGAATGCGGATACAAATCGGCCGATACAGCTGGTACCTGATAAATGTATATGTAAGAGGGGAATCTTGCATAAGCAGAGAGAGTTGGGACTGGTTGAAAGGTTCAGTGGACACCCCAGATACCAGGTATCTGATATGTGGTGACTTCAACGCCCGCGCCAAGGAATGGGACAGGTCGGGAGAGAACAGACAGGGTACTGCTCTTGCTGAGGCCTTGCTTGAGATGGATGTAGTCTGTCTAAATGACGGTACACCCACTAGGCTAGCAATGAGACCGGGGGACACTGACACGGCCGTCGACCTGGCGCTTGTATCCCAAGAGGCGGCATCAGATATAAAATGGAGCGTCCTTGGTGACCATGGAAGTGACCACCTCACCTGTTCTGTGCTGATACCTAAGTCTAGCACAGTTAGGCCTATAAGAGCTCGCAGGGTATTCAGTTATGATCGCGACCACTCTTCGCTCTTGGGGCGCCTAAGATCACAGAGAAGATCTAAACCAACAAGTCGAATCTTTACTCAGCCACCATGGTGGACACCAGAGGTCGAGAATTCATGGAGGGAAAAGAGGGCGGCCATAAGGAATTGGCAGAGGGTGCCAATACATACCCGCAAAAAATTCCGTTGACACAGAATTGGAAGAGGCTGAAATATAGAAAAGTAAAGGTGCAGGATTTCAAACTCCAGGCAGCAGAGGCAAAGAGGATTAAGTGGAAACAGTTTATCAATGAAGTCGGTGGGGATGTGACATTCGGAAAATTCTGGAGGCTGCTCCGGCAGATGAAGAGACAAGTGATGCCTGGTACACATGACACCGTTTATGATGATAACAACCGTCCTATGACAACGGACAAGGACAAAGGGGAGACTTTACTTGCTCGATTTTTAAAACAGAGGGATCAGTAAGATAGGGCTATTAGAGATAACGTCAGAGAAGCCTTGTCACGGGTCACTAGGAAGGAGGACTGTGAGATTAAAGTGGAGGACATTAAACGGGTACTGAAGCGGGCTAAAGACACAGCGCCAGGTCCAGATGGGGTGAGATACTTCCATATGAGGAACGTAAATGATGGGGACTTGGAGGAGATGGCTCTTTGTTTTAACCTAAGCATCAATACTGCGGAAATACCCCACGATTGGCTGCATAGCTACCTGGTCCCACTCCCACAGCCAGGTAAGGACCATTCCAGACTTAATGGATACCGAATCATAACCCTGCAAAACACGTATAGCAGAGTCCTCGAAGAGATAGTAGCACACAGGCTCCAGCAACATTTGGAAAGTCGGAATCTGTTTCCCCAAGGACTCGGGAGCTACCGGCGTGGAAAGGACACCTGGGCTAATGCTGCAACTTTTTCATTTGATATCTACGAGGGCTTCCATGATAAACAAAGACAGTGGCGGTAGCTCTTAACCTGGAAAATGCGTATAACAGTAGTATGTCAGGTCCTAACTACTTAGCATTTAGGATCTGAATCCTTCGTGGTGACGTCATTTTTTACTATACGAAAGGTATACCTCCATATTGATGACGTCACCAAACCGGATCCTTTTCGGACCACATTTTTTTCAAAAATTGGCGGGTATTTTCTTGGGTCTGGGTGACCACTTCCGGTTGTCACTTTCAGTCCCCGGGCGGTGGGGCGGCGGTGGCGACAGCGACGGGGCGGCGGTAGGTCCCATAAAATACTTGTCGTAGGTGTGTAGGTGTTTATTATTAGTCATGGATCCGCGATGGAAACATCCTTTTACGGCTTTGATTGCGGGACCAACGGGCTGTGGAAAATCCGTCTTTGTGCAAACGTTTCTGACTCATTTATCAGACATGGTCGATCCGATTTCAGAGGAGCCTATATGGTGCTACGGAGAATGGCAATCCATGTATGAGACTATGAAAGGTATTCAATTTAACGAAGGCTTGTCGGATATGGAACAGTGGACAGGCGATAGACGTCGTCTAGTGGTAATAGATGACCTAATGTCCGAGACAGATGATAGGGTGACTAAGCTTTTTTCTAAGGGTAGTCATCATCGCAACCTTAGTGTCGTGTATATAGTCCAGAATCTCTTTGGGAAGAATAAAGAGCAACGAACCATCACTTTGAATTGACATTATCTAGTGGTGTTTTAAAACCCACGTGACGGGTCTCAGATTACCAACTTGGCCAAACAGATGTATCCAAGTCGAGTGTCATATGTCCAAGAGAGTTTTAAGGACGCGAGAGCGGCTCCACGCGGTTATTTGCTGTTTGACCTTCGACAGGAAACACCGGATCAGCTCCGCTTACGAAGTCATATTTTTTCCAGATCAGCGTCAAGTCGTCTACGTGCCTAAATAATATGACCTACCGAATAAAACGCCACAGGGCCATGCTGCAATTTCTGGGCGAGGCGAAGCCGGCTGACGCCAAAGCCGTAATTAAATCGGCATCTCCAGACCTCGTCCAATCAATATGGGAGTGCTGTCACAATGTGTTAAAAGGTAATGTTCCACTGACACCTGTTCAGAAGAGACGTTTGCGGCGGCACAAGAACAGTCTGAAAGCGTTCACGAGTAAGAAACTATCTATCAAGAAGAGGAAACAAATTTTGCTGCAAGGTGGTTTCATAGGCGCTTTATTCGGTCCTATTTTCAACGTGCTGAAAGGTGTCGTGGGCTTATAATGAGAAAATGATCTTGATCGATCCCCGGATGCTGGAAAACCCTACGTACCACCCGACACATTAACAGATAACTTGCGTGACTTGGATCAACAAATGCAACATGTCCTGGAGAACGAAGATCTACCACCTCGGGAAAAAGCCCGAGTGTATCAACAGACTTTGCAGCGGTATCTGAGTCGACTTGAGCAGTACAGACATAAACCTTTAGGAAAAGTGGATATCAAGGAACAAATACCCGAAGTCAGCACTTTACCGGTTCCAGTAGCCGAGACAACACTTCAACCGACGCTGGCTAAATGTCATCCAACACTTATTGAATCGACTAAAAGTCAAGTAGTCGAACAAATAGTCGAGACAACACCACCTTACAGACTCAGGCGAAGCAAAAAGAAGAGTAGGATACCTACACCCAAGTGGGAAAAATGGCCTCGCAATTAAGAAAATATTACTACGAACCTCAGAACCCCGGAGCCTACGACGGAGCCGCCGCTCTAAAACTGAATACTAAATTGAAGAATATAGAGACGTTGCTACGACAACAGGATACGTATACTTTACATAAACCTATCCGTCGTCGTTTCCAGAGACGTCAAACCATAACCGGTGGTATAAATCAACAGTTTCAAGCCGACTTGATAGATATTAGAAAATTACAAAGATACAATGATGGGATGTCGTATCTAGTGACGTGTCTCGATGTGTTTAGTAAATATGCTTGGGTCATCCCATCAAGAAGAAAACAGAGAAAGATCTAGTGGACGCCGTGAGTAAAATTTTTGCTGATAGACAACCGATAAATTTTCAGACTGATAAAGGATCGGAATTTGTCAACCTTACTTTTTTAAAATTTCTGAAAGATCGAGGTGTGCATTTCTTTACCACTGAGAATGAAGATGTGAAAGCCGCGATAGTGGAAAGATTCAATCGAACCCTGAAAGAAAAATGTGGCTCTATTTCACCAAGACCGATAAACTTCGCTACGTCGACGTGATAGATAAACTGATCCACAACTACAACGGGTCGTATCACAGAAGTATTCGCATGGCGCCCACGCAAGTCAACTATACGAATCAAAACGAGGTGTGGAATAACCTGTATCAGAAGACTTTCGACAGAAAGGTGTATTTTAAACCCGGCGATCGAGTCAGACTGGCTCAACCTAAACAACCTTTAAAGAGGGGTATATGCCCTCGTGGACAGAAGAACTGTTTACCGTCAGTCGTATAAATCAGACCAGTCCGGTGACGTATGTGCTAAAAGACGATTCAGGGGAAGAACTTCAAGGCTCATTCTACCGAGAAGAAATACAACTCGTCAGAGACAAACAATTGTATTGCGTCGAATCAGTCAAACAAGAACGACACAGGCGCGGTGGTAAAGAGTACTTAGTCAAGTGGTTCGGGTATCCCAAGTCATTCAACAGTTGGGTCTCAGACCTAACCAGATACTAATGGAAGAAACGAACGTGGAAACTAACTTACATAATACCACAGAAGGCGAAAGAAACTCGGTCTGGTGCATGTTTGGTCGTCGAGTGCCGCGTCTAGAGGTTGTCTTCTTCTGTCAACTGGTCGTTATATACACCGTCATTGGCGTATCACTATTCAATCTGTCTCGAGACAGCGTCGACGCAGCCGAGGGCAAGTTGTGGATCGCTCTGCTTAGCAGCTGTCTGGGTTACATGCTACCAAACCCTAAAATATGAGTTTCTACGTGACATTACCGAGCAATACTTCGCCGCACATGTTTCCCAAGAACACTCCAGGTCCTATTTCGTCAAGTTACCGCAAACTATTGAGGTGAATCAACATTACGAAGTGGGTCTGGCCGAAATTCAATTTCCCAACTACTACTGCAATGTATTAGAGCATGAAGTGTGGATAAGATACAACTCACCCACCAGAGGAAATTCCATAAAACTGTGTCCTCCAGGCCTATACAGATCACCCGATGCGTTTATAGCGGAGCTGAATCGAATAATAAAAGAGTCGGAGGTGGATGATCAGACGCGAATCAGATTCTATTTCGACAATAACTCAAAGAAAGTCATCGTGAAAATATTCGAAGCGGGGGCCATGGCTATGTTTAGCGAAAAGTTGAAAGATATATCAGGACTTCACTGCTCGAAGATATCACACACCAACCCATTAATGGAAGGCCAAGTGGCGATAGACCTAAATAACGACCTGCAAAATATCTACGTCTACTGCGATCACATAGCGGCGAGACCAGTCGGAGACGTCATGGTCCCATTACTGAGAACGGTTCCTATCACGAGTCAGCTGTCGGCTTAGGTGTATCGCGCCTACGACAAACCTCATTACATGCCGCTGAGTCGGTACTCCTTCGACACGGTGGAAATCCTTTTAACCACCGATACGGGCACAAACGTCTCATTCACTTCCGGGACTTCAGTGCTGACGTTACATTTTCGAATTCGGCGGAGATCAGACCTAGAATAATGAAATACGTGGCGTTACGTCGAAATCCCTGACTGTACGAAGACTTTTACTGTAATCAAGCTGGACATGGTATGCCGGTCTTTGTGGGTGGTCGGAGTTAGAGAGGTCGTGGTATCGGCAGTTTCTTCAGTGGACTCGGTCGCACGATTCTACCCTGGCTAAAAACCGGTGGTAAGGCCCTACTCAGAGAAGGTCTCGGGACGGGTCTGCGAGTGGCCCAAGATGCTTTGGCTGGTAGGAATGTTGGGGATTCCTTCAAAGAGCACGCCAAGCAAGCCGGTGTGCGTCTACTGCAAGGAGCTGTCAATCACGTTAGCCAATCAGGTAGCGGTATCAGAAGAAAGAGACGTGCAGCGCCACCTGGGGAGCCCAGTAAACGTATGAAACTATCCCCCACACACCGTCGAGCTCATAAGAAGAAAAAACAGCACTCAGATATCTTTGCATAATGGCTCTGATTCACCCTCATTCCTCTGAGTGTCTTCATTCTGTTCTGGATCTATTTAGTGTACCACCCACCCAGACCGCTGTAGAAGAGGGACAGTTTCTGGAGATACACCCTTTAGCCTCGCTAGCCCCCGGAGCACCTATAGAATTTGCCATCTCTTGTGCCAGTGAAGAGTATCTGGATCTGTTTAACACTTTCTTACACGTCAGAGGTAAAGTCACACTACCCAACGGTGACAAACTACCACCCACGGCCGATGTCGCTCCCGTCAACTATTATCTACACAGTCTATTTTCTCAAGTGGACGGCTCACTCAACGACACGCTAATCACCCCTAGTGAAAATACGTATCCGTATAGAGCCTGCTTGGAAGCGACGTTGAACCATGGGGAATAAGCCAAAAAGAGTCATCTCTCAGCCGCCCTATATTACTATGACACGGCCAAATTCCTCGATGACACGAACGGCGAAAACAACAAGGGGCTAAGAAAACGACGTCAACTAGCCAGTGAGAGTCAAGTATAACAGAGCACCATCTCTGTTAGTAGTTTAGGAGATAGATGGTGTGAAATAGAAAAGGGTTTGGGAAATGAATAAGTGATAAATGATGCACGCGTGAGCACTATTGAACGAGTTGTTAGGGACGCTCACGCGTGACGTCGAAGATAAACATAGTTCAGTTCCAACTCAGCCTACAAACTAACCAGAGGTGTTTTGTGTTTTCAACTTGCTGTATACGTTTTTATACCTTGACTAATAAACCGACACATATACACTTTGGCCGGAGCCTTGACTTCATGTATGCAGTTGCCTTCCGTTATGTTCAGACCTGTTACAGTCTGAAATTGCTGCCAGTATACCAGGATACTGATTTGAGCTGTCGCGGCCACAAGCGATCACAGAGGTCATCATTGCAAAACAAAACAATGGATTTCTAGAAGGCAGAAATTGTCAGAGGCCACGGACATTTATGTTGAAGTCATACAAATCTTTTGAGAATCAACTAATATCGAATCTGCAAATTTTTCTGATGGGGCTGATGTTTGTTAAAACCGTCACACAAAACATAATATTCTGAGTTGGGGAACGGAGCTGCCATCATCATTGTCCAGTCTTGAACTGACCTGGCCGTTGTTTTTAAACGTCAATATGCTACATTGAAATGTCGTCTTACTGGAGCTCTTGATCTGGCCGTTACCGTCATCATGTCATTGAATTTGACCTTGGTTGCCTGAAGTGAAGTCAGGAGCTGTGAAGAGTTCATTCATAATCACAAAAGGTTGGTCAACGCTTATACTGAACCAAGCCATTTGCTCATTTGTTTTCGATCGTTGTCTCCGATTGAGGAAACTCTGCTACTTATGAAAATCAACTCCATTCGAGCTTGGTCATAAATGCAACTATCTTGAACTCTGGCTTATCAAAATGTCAATCAAGCAAACCAATATCGTTAATGTGGAATCTTCGGAAGCGGGTGGGCATACTGGGTTGCCGTCCTGCTGAAGAAGAGACCCTATTTAAATCGCTTCATTAAGCTAGAGACGTTTCAAATCCAGAAGTGCCCTTTTTTCGGGTGAAGTCCAGAAGTGCCCTTTTTCGGGTGAAAAGAAGCCACAAATCTGGGGTGCCCACCAATGGGTGAAATCAAGAGTTCAGAAGTTCTCCTTTCGTTATGGTGGAATAGAGGAACACGACACGCTCGTTTTTTATGTGAAGACTACAACTATCAAGCACAATCATCAGTCGGAATATTTGGCACTTACTTTTCAGCCATAACTGGTAATTAAATTAATGTAAGATTTAACTAATATCACATAACCTGGTGTGTTAGATAAAATTGATTAATTAACTAGAACACTTGATCTTTATAAGAAGAACAATTGCTTACGTCCCTTCTCTAATTTAAATATAGTGGTATACTTATTGATATTTATTAATTATAATTGTCAATTTTGTTATATAAATTATATAGCAAAACTATTTCAGCATATTACAACATGGCAGAGGAACAAGTTTTGTTCACAGGTTTTAACTGGAGTAGGCACGGCAATAGGCAGACTCAACACAGCAATAAAACAACAAGGAATAGGGACAGAGATTGAAAAATTTAGTGGACAGGCGAAGGATTTCAAGAAATGGATGACTTCGGTAGAGAAACATGCATTCTTGGTGGCGGCAACGGATGAGGAGAAGATGAAAATTGCTTATCAGGCCACTATAGCACCGGTTTCGGATCACATTCGAAGAAAATTAGAGGCAAGAACTGATGAGACATGGGAGCAGTTCAAGGATGACTTAGCCCACAAGTATGCTGAAATCACAGATCCTCAGCATGCGTTTTCAGTGTTAAGACAATCCAAGCAAAACACTGGAGAAACTGTACAATTATTTAGTGATAGGTTGATTAACCTAGCTGAGGAAGCATTCCTGGGACAGAACGTACGAGGGGAGGAAGTGGAGCGAATGTTGGTCGAGATTTTTGTAGATGGTATAAATTCAGATGGACTGAAGTTTAAATTAATGAGAGAAAACCCTGAGAGATTATCACAAGCTGTGGATATAGATGTACAGGAAGAGAATTTGAGACGAAGATTTAGACTGAGAGTAGGACGAGAAATAGGAACTAGTCGGGAAGATAGGATTGAAGAGCCCATGGAGGTAGGACAAACAAGGTTCGGATGGAATAGAAGAGGAGGAATACAGACGTTACAGGGAGGTAATGAAAATACTTATGATAGAAGAAGACAAATGAGAAATCCTATAAGAGAAACGGTAGGTAACACAAATAGAGTCTGTTGGGGTTGTGGTCAACGCGGACACGTTTTTACATTCTGTGGTAACAGGCGTGTTCAGTGGAATACACAAAATAGAAATGTTAATAACAGATCAAATACGAATTTTGAAGGTAGACAGAGGAATTTTACAAGGCAAAGAACGCAGGAAAACCGGAATCCCACCTATTGAATAGGACCTGCGGTAGGAGGGAAGATAACAAGGTCCCAAGATTTAAAGAATATTTTAATGACAAGTATAGGAGGACGAGTAGAAAGTGCTCTCAACTGGCTGAAATCAAACAATTTTCAGTAAATAAAACGGACCCCAGTTCATGCATAATAGAAATAGGGAAATATAGAATTCGTACATTAATTGATTCGGGAGACCAGGTTAGTGTAATCAAAGAAAATTTTCTATACAAAATAATGAAAAATTGCAAAATATTCAGGAGTCATGATAATCTTCACTCTGTTACAGGACAAAATTTACAAGTAGTTGGTCAAACAATGATAAATCTCAAATTAGGAGGAATCAACGTAAGACATCTTTTTCATGTAGTTAAAGAGTTAAATAGGAACATGCTTATAGGTAGGGATTTCTTACTAAAAAATGGTGTAAGACTTTTTTTTTGATCTGCACAAATTAAGATTCAAGGGCGTGTATGTAGATTTAGAAGAAGACATGCACATATCAGCACTGGTTAGAGTTAAAACGTCCACGACTTTAAAACCACAAACGGTTAATCTGATACAGGCGAAAGTGAAAAGAAATCCGTATTATTTAGTAGGACATACAGTTAGAATAACAGAATTACAAAGGGAGGTAATAGATGAGCCTGGTCTAGAAGTTCCAGACGGAATAATGACATTAGATAAACACTTAACTTTTCCGGTAATGATTATTAACAACACAGGCAGGGAGATTAAATTGTACAGAGGATGTGTAATAGCCAAAGTAGAACATGATACTAACAGCGTGTTAGCAACAGATAGAGTAGAAATGCCGAGAATGAATTATTCAGAAACTCCTATGGAAAGAATTAATACCAGGAATAGACGTGGAAGAAGATGGAACAGACGGAATGATGAATTGATCCATCCATTCAGAAAACATACATCTCAAATATATTCAGTAGACAAAACAACAAGAGAACAAGAATTATTAGCACAGTTAAAAGCTCCACCAGAAAATAAGGAAATATTAGAAAAACTTGTAAAAGAGAATCAAGATGTTTTTGCGATTAACGACTTAGAATTGGGGAAGACCAAAACAGTCACTATGGAAATAGATACTGGAGATCACCCACCAATTAGTTTAAAACCGTATAGAACTCCCTTAAGGAATAGAGAAATTGTCGAAAAGGCAATAGAAGATATGTTAAAAGCAGGAATAATAACAAGATCGAAGTCAGAATGGTCATCTCCGATTGTCATAGTGACCAAGGCCGATGGTTCACATCGATTCTGTTGCGACTACAGGGCGTTGAACAAAATCACTAAGAATGTAGCTTACCCATTGCCGGTAATCGACGATATTTTAGGGCTACTTAATGGGTCTACCTTCTTCACTACATTAGATGCAAGGTCAGGATTTTGGTGTATCCCTATGTCTCCAGATGCTCAAAAGAAAAGTGCTTTTTGTACACACGCAGGTTCTTACGAATTTTTACGAATGCCTTTTGGCGTGAAAACTGCGCCTTCTCACTATATGTTATTAATAAATCAAGTATTAGAAGGCATGCAAAAGTTTGCATTAGCATACATAGATGACATTTTAATCTACACAGCAGGAGACGTACAGGACCATCTGAAACATGTAAAATTAGTATTTGACAGATTAAGAATACATGATGTTAAATTGAAACTCAGTAAATGTGAATTTCTAAAAACAGAAACTAAGTACCTGGGATACATTATTGATAGAGAAGGAATTAAACCAGATCAGGATAAAGTAAAAGCTATTAAAGAATTGCCTCCTCCAACCAACGTAAAAGAAGTTCGTGCTTTTATCGGTACATGTGGGTACTATCGTCGTTTCATTCCAGGTTTCTCAAAATAGCAGAGCCTATCACTAACCTGACTGGCAAATACGCTAGATTTAAGTGGAATGATGAGTGTCAAAGAGCATTTGAGTTTTTAAAAAATAGCTTAACAGTAGTGCCACTGTTGACACATCCAGATTTGGATAAACAGTTAATTTTGTATACAGATGCTTCAGATAATGCTATAGGAGCATGTTTAGCACAACCATATGAAGGAGAAAGATCAGGAATACCAGGAGTTAAGAATGAAAGACCAATTTATTTTCTGTCACACAAACTTAGTAAATCTCAGAAAAAATGGTCTACTATAGAAAAAGAGGCATACGCTATCCACTATGCTCTTCAGAAACTTAACTATTATTTACATAACGCCAATTTCATTATTAGAACTGACCACATGCCCTTAAAATCTTTACTAGAAGCTCCAGTGCAGAACAGAAAAATACAGACATGGGCGTTGAATTTGCAGGGGTACAACGCGAAGATAGAGTACGTAGCCGGTAGGGACAACACCTGTGCAGATTTATTATCCAGAATCCCGTATCCAGAGACATCAGGAAACACTGAGGATGAGGGTGAACCCGAAATAGACGACCGAAACTGGCAAGTAAATATATTAGATTCTGCCATATTAAATAGAGAGGATTTTAGGAGTTTACCGTCGGATCAAGAATCTGAATCTAGAGCGGAAGACCCACATTTAAGACAATTCAATATGAAAGAAGAACAAGAATTAGATCCAAAAGTTGTGGAAATAAAACAAAAATTGAACGAAACGGGTGAGAACAGTTATAAAAAAAAATTATTTAGTCTTACAAGATGACGATCAGTTATATTACGTGAATGAAAGAAGCGAACAGTTGAGAAAATACATTCCAAAACATTTGGAAATTGAGATTCTAAAGGCATATCATGATGAGAATGGTCATCTTGGTCGTGATAAGTTAGTAAAAGCACTCAATAATAAATATTAT
Organism: Cepaea nemoralis; assembly: GCA_014155875.1. NCBI lineage: Eukaryota > Metazoa > Mollusca > Gastropoda > Stylommatophora > Helicidae > Cepaea > Cepaea nemoralis. Next base: position 80,687 of record JACEFZ010004137.1, read on the forward strand.
TGGCCGAACTTATTTAGAACTGCTTGTAAATACGTCGATGCGTGTGAGAAGTGTAGGTTAAGAAATATGAAAACGATCAAATGTCCCTTACAAGATACTGACATTCCTCAGTTTCCAATGCAGAAAGTGAGCTTAGATATATCAGGTCCTCACCCTAGAACACTATCAGGGAATGTATATCTACTTCATGTCGTGGATTGCTATAGTCTCTGGCCAGAAATTTATGCGATTCCGGATAAAAGCGCAGATACCATCATTAATATTTTTCTACAGGAGTTCATACCAAGATTTAGTTGCCCACAGATCGTACTCACAGATAATGGTAAGGAGTTTGTGAACAAGAAGTTTGAGAAGTTATTACAAGATTTGAATATAAACCATATAAAAACTTCGTATTATAGACCTTCTTCAAATGCTAAGAATGAGAGACAACATCGAACATTGTATAACATTATAGCAAAAATTGTCGATGAACATGAAAAAGATTGGGACCTTTTCTTGGGATCTGCACTAAGCGCGATACGCACAAATCAAAATGAGGGAACAGGGTTTTCACCATTCTACTTAGTACACGGAAGAGAGCCTATACTACCAATTGACAATCTGTTAAAACCAAGACGTAAATATATGGGGGAGGATTTTCAGGAAGTTATTATACAAGAAATGCACAAAGCGCATGTAAGGTTAAGAAACAATATAATTAAAGCCAGAGAAAGACAGAAAAGGTACGCAAACAAAAATACACAATTACAGGAATTTAAAGTAGGTGATAGAGTTTATTATAAGAAGCATAGAAGAAACTCCAAATTTGATGCTCATTGGATTCCAGGTTATTATATTTTAGAAAAGTTAGGTAATGTATCATACATTATAAAGAACCAAATCACAGGACATGTAGCACGGGCACACGTGGAACATTTAAGAAGAGATAATGAAGATAAGAGAAACAATAACAATAATAATAATTATTATTATTCAGACGACTTATATTCAGATGGACAACTCGTCAGAAGAGCTACAATACCCCCAGATTTTGGAAAAGATCCGGTACAAAGTCAATTAATAACAACACCAGTTTACGATGATACTTATGAACAGACAATACCGAAAACGTTGATGAAAGAAGAGAGGAATACGTATGATGGTTGTTATGATAGTGTTAAATCTATGGAAGAAGAGGTAACCGCTCCATTTAAAAATACCAGACAAGCAGTGAAAAGGAGAATAGAAAGACAGAGAGAAAGAGAAGTGAAAAGACAGAGGAGAATTAGAGAAAATTCATCAAGCGACGATGACATGCCACTACTCGAAAGATCGTTAAGAAACTATGATAGACAGGTTAGATTAGATATAGAAAGGAAAAAATTAGCGGCTGCTAGCAACAGACATACAGATGAAGAAGAAGGAATGGATGAAAATTCAGAATCTAATGGAGATAGTAGCATGAAGGAAAATATTTCTCTACGAGAGGATGAAGACATTGATGTGGAGATAGCACTTATACAGAAAAATCTAGAATTACTGAAGAAATGGAGACATAGTAAATAAATTGATAGAAAATGCTGCAGGTAGCAGGTTGAAAATTTTGTGGTTTAAAGAGGAAATTGATAATTGATGAAATACGGTGGCTGTGAGTTACAGATAAAGTATGGAAACAGATTGGCAAATAGCTTAATTAATAGTTGTGGTGAATTGTCTTGAGGAGTAGACATGATGTTGTATATTTTAGTAATAAGTTAGATAATATGGATGTAAATTCTCGTGTGGTCTTGAAGATGTATTGTTATTCCCATTTGATTTTAAGATTTGACTTGTTGAGTTTTCTTAATAGATAAATAATTTATTGTTAGTCCGTAAAAGTGACTAACAATGGATAGGATGTATGTCATATTATTTTGAATAATGTCTTTCTTTGAATTGGTTGATTACCTTTATTTGATATGAGGGGAAAGAAAATTTGTCTGCAAAACGTTGGGGGGTATGATATCCTGTTTTGACTTCGTTTTGGTTGGCTCATGAATTATGATTTTAGTTGAATTGTCTTGTGTATTGAATAGTATTTACCCTTGTTTACAAATAAGTTGAAAATTGTTTAAAAAAATTTTGTTCACAAGCAGTTATTATTTTGTTTAGAATAAAGAGTAATAAGACGGGGCTTTATTTAAAACCCTTCGTTCAGAAAATAGTTAACAAACGACTGAGGACTAGAAGAGAGACACATTCTCCTTATGAGTAATAAGTTGTAGTAAACATGAGTACCTAAAAACTTTGGCCTTGTGCTGATAAGAAGGCTGCTGCGCCAATCAGCGTTAATGTTTTAGGATAGGGAGGTTAATTACATAGTGGCTATGAAGTTTTGGAAACATATGCCATACTTAGATGACGGGGTTTTATAATGGTTCCTACTCAAATAAAAGGGTTCTGGGGAGTTGAAATAGGAGCTGCATTAAGTCAGCATTGATTGAAGGTATATGGATTGGATGCCATATTATATTAAGGAATAAACGTGACTAACGTCTATAGCGGGTGTAAAAAGAGGCTGTGATAGTTAGAAAATATAAGAAGCTGGTTAATAAAGAATGGATATTAAAGGGGCTGTAGATAGCAGTGCATATGGTTTGGTACAGGGTTAGATATGTATATGAACAAGGATGCTTGTCATGGGATGTGAGGGGGTAAATATAGGAGCTGTGATAAACAGCGTTAATTAATTTAAAATATGTTCATGGGAAATGAACATTGTTAATATTATGGTTTCATGATGGGACATGAGACAGCTGAAATATAGTCATGGGTGTGGATGACAGCAAATTTTAGATCGACTTAATTTATAACAAACAGAGATATATGTTCATAGATCATAAGATGTGTTTTTGAAAAACTTTATTTGTAAAGTTTTTACGTTTGCAAGGGAGGTAAATGTGATTGCTTTTTGGACTACTTCTTTATGTCTTCATAACTGGGTGCGCACCCCATCTTTTCTGTCTATCCTGTGTTGTGTTGTTGATGTTGAGAGAGAATGAGAAGTTACATAACGCATGATTAGTTTCAAAGTATATACCAACGATTTTTATGAACAATAGTATATATGAAATGAAATATCCTTATGAACTGTGTTTTTAAAAAAAAATGAAACCTTGTAGGCTCAGAAACGAAGAAGAAGTATCACAGAACGTAGCGGTTAGCTATAAGAGACAAGTGGAGAATTGGACTTGAAGGAATAGAAATAAAGTTCATTGGTTAAGAGGGGGAGAAATAATATTGGCGTTAAGGTTTTAATTAGAATAAGTAGGTTAGGGGTTAAGACTTTTCAAGATAAGTCTTCTTAAAGAAAGGGAGGAATATAACAGAGCACCATCTCTGTTAGTAGTTTAGGAGATAGATAGTGTGAAATAGAAAAGGGTTTGGGAAATGAATAAGTGATAAATGATGCACGCGTGAGCACTATTGAACGAGTTGTTAGGGACGCTCACGCGTGACGTCGAAGATAAACATAGTTCAGTTCCAACTCAGCCTACAAACTAACCAGAGGTGTTTTGTGTTTTCAACTTGCTGTATACGTTTTTATACCTTGACTAATAAACTGACACATATACCCTTTGGCCGGAGCCTTGACTTCATGTATGCAGTTACCTTCCGTTATGTTCAGACCTGTTACACAAGAAATAGATATGATGGGTCGACTACACGCCGACCTTTTTGTGTAAGATCGCTACATGATAAACGGTGTGGATGTGAAAATTAAGCTGACGCCACCCAAGCCCACCTTTAACCTCTTGGCCCCTAACGGGGCGCTTGGTTATACATCTATTATAAAGCATGTCACACTGGTGGTTCGTAAAGCCAGACTGAATCCGGCCATCGCGCTCGCCCACGAGAAAGCCTTGCTGAGAGCCAACGCGAAATTCCCCTTCAAGCGTGTGGTGCTAAAACATTAGCTATCCTCCAGGGTATGCTATCTTACACTCAAGACAATCTATCTGTTTATAAGTCAAACGCCCACTCGCGTCGTGATTGGACGTGTTACATTTGGTTTGACGTACCTGAACGTAACCGTCGACGGTCGAGCTGCCACCAGCAAACCGCTGACCATGGACTTTGAGCGCAAACAATACGTACGAGCGTATTTTGGTACTAACCTAGCCATGGGGCTAGTAGGCAAAGACGCCGGCAACTCAATTGACTATAATCAATTCAAGTATAGCTATACGCTGTATGCCTTTGATCTGAGTCCCAGTTTACTGGATGTAGTTTGAGATGCCGAGGACGGGACCTTTAACACTGGAATTTAAGTTCAACACACCCACCATAGAGCCATTACAAGTCATCGTCTACGCCGAGTACGACGGTATAATTGAAGTTTCCAAGACCAGACAAGTGCTAACAGATTACGCTTCATAATGAACACGCAGCAGATTACCAGAATACTACTAGCTGATCCGTATGCTCGTCGACTACAGGTCAGAGTGTGCGCTCGAGATCAGCTACCCCGACATCTAGATAGAAGCAGACCAGCGGCTTTAATTGTAAACACTGACACTAGCTATAAACCCGGTTCCCACTGGGTCGCCATGTACTACGACGGATCAGGCAAATGCGAGTACTTTGATTCATTTGGTCTACCGCCCTTACACAGTGACCTGTACAATTTTATTGACCATCATTCAGACGCACCGCTCATGTATAATACACGGGTCTTACAAGATGTGTTAAGAAACGCCTGTGGCTTCTATGCTATCTATTTCATCCTGATGAAAATTCGTGGGTGAGCATGACCCGCATTCTCCAACCTTTTTCAAGCAAACAATGGGTCAACGATCGGTTAGTGCGTCGCCTAGTCATGCCATACGTAATGCAGCTTAGACGCTATAACCAGTTTACACCGTAGTATATAAACCCGACCCAAGTACCATTAGCTCATTCTGAAGATGACTACAGAACGCAACACAGCTAACTGGGTCTACCTGACTCGTAATGGTGACATTGTTAGACTAGTGGGAGATGGCGTCAAGGCTGTATTTGTCTCATCCTACAGAGGAATAACCAAGTTACACATCCGTCGATTCTTTGGTGAATCCGAGAACAGGTTTCCTGCCCCACTGGGCATGACATTTACTCGTCAAGAATATGAACAGTTGATAGCTCTGCATCGTGAGATCCTAACTGACTTTGATAGACTCAACCAGCAACCTGTTACAGTCAGTAAACAACACACTAACCGAAGAAAGAAAGTCCAGGACAAAAAGGGCACTAAACGAAGATACCCAAGTAAAAAGACTCTACCCAAGCAGATGTGTGATCAACCCCAGATGTTTGATGTACCCCAGATGTGTGATGTACCTCAGATGTGTGACCAATCCCAGATGTGTATCCGACAGTCAGATGTGTGTATACCAAGTTCAGATGAATGCCCATAGGAGACCCAGACAATTATGTGAAGAATTAATGTGTATAAAGTTTTGAAAATAAAAAAAGAAGAAAAAAGAAAAAAAATTGCGTTATCTGGTTTGTTTCTATGTGGTGTTTCTGTGCTGCCTCTGGCAGATCATATGTGTTTCCATAGTATATTCCACAGCTACAATCAACATGAAGAAAACAACCTCGCGCACCATGAAAGACGACAACATGACAGCCAGAAAGACGACAACATGAATAAACAAGAAAGACGACAACACGAATAAACCAAGGAAAACCCATGTCAAGCATACTACTGAATAAACCAACAAAACACATATTTTTTTTCGTTTCATAACTTTTATTTTTCCATTAATAAATTTTCGTTTCCACAATATTTGTTATTTTCACCACCATTCAATGAAAACATGTGACTTTACACATCAGTGACATAAAGTGACACTCTTTTATTTTTCAATGATATAGACAAGTCACAAGGAAAGTACACACTTATGACCACATTGAGTCTTTTATTTTCACAGTACACCACAATCATAATAGAACAGAAGTAGAAAAAGGTATGGGGGAAAAAATTAAGGAAAAGGCGTATTTACATATTATGGTTCACTTATATATCTAGGGGTGATGTGGAATAATTATCTGCGTGTACTCTTTTGATGTAGAAATATGATAAAGCTTCCCTGTGTTGATAATACGTGTACATAGAGGAATCCTGTGTCTTAAAGCCTATATTTGTCCCTCCAGTCGCTGTCTGGGTGTCAAGTACATTTAGAAAAATTTCTCTCTCTAGGTGCGTGTTGTGTTGTTTTGTCAGCCCTTTCGTGCTGGTCTTGGTATAGTCTCCAAAGCAGTGATAGCTCTTGCTGCATAAGGAGACCATCCCCTTTCCCTCATACTCTAACTTAAATAACCCAGGGGTTCTTTTGTCGAAGACTCGCTTAGCCTTACACGCAGTCACAGACTGGTACAACTCCCCTACTCCTAATAAATCCCGTTGATGGCTATCACAGACCTCAGCCGGGAACCAGGAGCTATAGACTCTATAAAATTCTTCCTGAAGCTCCGGTCTGACGGCCTGTGCTAGGATCGGTGTGCTAAGAGCTAAATACAAGCTATCTGTGTCCATCTCACACAACTGAAAATCCTCCCTAGCTATACACCTATCTAAAAGTCATAATAAAATTCTAGCATGCGCAGCTTTGCGTACTGGTACACAAGAAGCCTATTTGCTGGGGTAGATCCCATAAGGTGGTCTTTATTCAGAGACTCTACCTCAAACACATCATCTGACAACATGGTCATTTTCTTAAACAGAGGCTGATTCACCAACTTTGACGTGCCAGCCCCGCGACAATATGAAACATTGGTGTGCTTGGCCTTGTTGGTTAACGTTTTGCCATAGGCTGCGTTTCCCAATAGTTTCATTGTCTCGGCCTTAATGGTATAGGCCGTATTCACAGTCACCCTCACGTCTGGCATCAGACACCTCTTTACCAAACCTTTCAAAACACTTCTCAGGATTGTACTCAATGATCTGGTATATTTTAGTGACCTCTAAACCATGTGTCAGATACCATTTAAAAAATGGTGTGGCCAATAGGATCTTTTCTCCCACATAGCTACCTATTAGAGTCAGTCTTGAGCCCTTCAACTGCTTATGGATCTCGGCATACTGCCTCATGAGTTCTCCAATATCGGCTCTAGACACATTAGTGTTTTTAAATATAGGGTCATCTCTAAAAATAGCTCTTTATACTCGTCTGGTACGTGGATGTCACACTCTATTAACCCAAACAAAGTCTCGTTTTTAACAGCCTTTATGATCTTTTCGTGCTCTAATGGCCTCGTAACGATGCCAGGGTGCGACGTATGGTAATGTGGTTTTCACAAAGCTCTTAATGACGCTATTAGTCTTTTTTAGACTCTGCCACTCACATTCCCCACATCTCCACGACCGTGACGTTAACCTCTTCTTTCAGATACTTGCGAATTTCACGCGTGTTGGCATACAATTCTGCCAGGGGTTTAAGGCTCACCGGGTTAACAGCATGACCAATAGTCAGCACACAGTTTTCATGCCCGTGGAATAAGCACACGTGAAACTATTAGACAGTTCGATCCTTTTTAACCCATCCATCAACTCTGATGTGTCTATCTCCTAGGGACATCTCCCGCCAATTAAACTGGGATGTTAGTTCTTTACCTAGAGAGTGTTCAACCCATGCCAACCACTCTCTGCACTGGACAATATAAACTCTGGTTTTATGGGGCTTGTACCCATCTTCTGCATTTCGTATAACAGGAAAACCCGTGGGCATGTTCTGTGTCAAAGCCCACAGATATAGAGCGTTAGCATCGTACCCTTTCACACTCTCAACTGGCTTATCCCCTCGAATCCTAGTCTTACCTACCTCATGATATCTATGATATATGATTGAGGGGCCTCCTACAATATTTTGGCTAATTTTGGTGTGCAGGTCACTCTCCTTATTGGAGCACAGGATAAAGTAGGTGTTCTTGAGTATAGTTTTTAAACAGATACCTAAGGGTCACCCCGGGGACAGAAATGGCCTCCTTGAATATATCTACACCTAACCCTTTGTAAAAGGCCACTTATTTATCTAATGGCCCAATAAAAGGCTTCACGTCCTTATTGTTGTACCAGCGCAAAAATTCTGCCAGTGTCGACATATGGTTCTCGCTCCATACTCGTTGGCATTCATCGTATTCGGCAACTGAAATACTGGAGTTTTTCAGCTGCGAATGAAATCCCTCGTGTGGGGGAAAGCGAGTCTCCGCTAGTCTATCCAAGGAGGTGATATACTCGTAGCAAAACACCCCCGTCGTCTCTTTGATATCATACGCCGCTAAATATTTGGAATAACTAAAGCCGGGGCTAAGTAGTTTACAATGTCTAGAAATCCACCCTCCTTTTGGTGGAAATGGCCATTAAATTATTATTCCTTTTCACTACGTAGTTAAAAGGGTCATCAGTGGCAGAGTTGAAGGACTCTATCAGATAAGGCTTCACTAAATAAATGTCATACCGCCCTGAGTTGAACCCCAGCACCGGCATCTCGCGAAGGTACTCGTCTAGCCTAGCCACTAGCTTGTGTTCGTTTATAACCTCTAGGGCTGTATACACCCAATCATGTTCTTTTCGTAATTCAGTATACGCTGCATCAGCGATTTTAGTCAGATAGTCAACCATCTTCTCACCAAGGCCTGAGGATTACCCGCTATGGTGTGGCAGACAGGGTCCGTGAAGCCTGGAATATTAGAGGCTATTGACCAACTAAGGGGGACATGTTTTCCTAAAAAATGTGAGGACTTTGTTTCCCCTGGTAAATTACTTTTCACAAAGTACGCCTCATAATCAAAGGCCGCTCTATAGGGGTAGATATAAGCAGTATCTACCTCAGACCCCAATGAGCTGATGGCTTCCCATAAGTCTCTGTCACGGAGTACACACCACCTTTATAACTGTTAACAGTTATCCCTCCATTGCAGGTCTGAATATGTCTATTCATATCCCGAAAAGTATTCCACAATTCCCACACTCACTACAACAGAATAACTTGGCTAATCTATCAAGATCATTGATATACATAAAATGATCCTTATACAGTAATAACCTCATAACCTTAGGATGTTTCCCACTACTGCGAAATTTTGGGACCAAGGCCTGGGTCTCATTGAATTCAAAAATATCTACATTTACCCCAAAGCAATTTTCTATTGCCGACTGGGCAATAAGTCTAACCCCAGGGAAACTGTCTAGCGACTCTAACTTTTGGTATTTCTGCCACTTGTTTGCTAAACGTTTTGTTGGTTTCCTAAGATACGTCACGGGTTTTCAGCTAAAAACCACCAGACATCGAAAGAGACATAACACGTCAATGTATGTCTTGTTGTGTGAGTCATGTTGTAAAATTTTGATGCCTTAATTGTGTCGTATGTTTGTAGGTAAGTCCTCTAAACAACAACCTATTGGGTGCTCATTTATGTGATATACATAAAAACTAGTCGCGGGGATTGTCTCTTTCATGTACTTAGTGTCAGGTCTGTTGTGTAGGGCGTAGTTAAACATGTCACTGTCCTGAACTATTTCTATAAAAGTCGTCAAAGTCGTTTTCGTGGTTAACTAGGTGGGGGACCTCGAGTTGGCTTGCATTGTTCGATGAAGAATGGTAAAATCTAAGTTCCCCTGTCTCCTTATGTCGTAAGACCATGTGGTGAGAATAATTTACTTTGAACCTGCATGTCTGACTAGTAAATATTGGTCTTACGGTCTTGGTCCAGTCAATTGGTTGTGTTGAGTCTGGCTGACTAGTAAATATTGGTCTTACGGTCTCGGTCCAGTCAATTGGTTGTGTTGTGTCTGGTCGATGAAAAAAATTGTAGGTTAATACATATTTGTGGATGTTCTGATGTGTCCTAAGGTAGGGCCAGACGTCTCTATATTTCTGCTGGACTTTCTCGTCGCAGATGATGTCTACGGTCTTTAGTTCTTCATCTACTTCTTCACCTGTCTCTACGATGGCTTCCTCTGTTTCCCCGTGATCAAGTTTACGCGTTTTAGTTGATTGTGTGTCTGTTGGTGCTTTTCTTTTACGTGATGTAGTGTCTGATGTTGATGGTGTAATGCCTGTAGTATCCAGTGACGATGTCTGCTGATGTGTTTTTACATGTTGTTTTAGATTGTCCTGCCTATTGTATAAGTTGCCACAGATGTGACATGTGTGCATTGTGGTAGTGTGTGCTGTCTTAATGTGGCGAGCAAGATTGGTATTTTTAGTGTATGCTTTACCACAGATAGGATAGAGAAAGACAGTATAACAAAGCAGGACTAACGAGATCTGTTGGGTTTTGTATAAACAAGCTTTATTTCGTCTTGATGACAACTTCTATAAACATGGCGTCCTTTCAGTTCCAGGCCCAGATGTTGACTGCCCGTAACAACCAACTACGTCACGACTTGAGCATCTTCCTTCCCATTCTACCCTGATGCTCAAGCGTGCTGTAGTTTTGCCCACCCCATATACACTTACTGCTACACCTTCCTATGTTTTTCTAAAGACTTTTTCCCTTAAAAAGTCTTTACTCCCAATCCCCCTACTCTATTCCCTCTCTTTCCTTACTTCCCACAGCTCCTCTAATCTTCCCCAAAGCAACTTTATTTTAAGCAAAACAATCTGTTCGTAACTCTTTCCCCTGCCATATATCAACCCACTTCTTCTTCGTTTCTGGCCCTTCAAAAAAACATAACATATTTACATATCCTTAATAACATTTAAATCTCAACTTTATACAATACATCATAACACGTCTTCTTAAATACTTCTTCTTCTCTTCATAAGCAATCCGCTTAAAATTTCAAACGCTGTACTCTTCTGATACCAACTCCCTATTGTCATCACCAACCCCACTAATTCTCCACTTTTAGTCAACCTGAAATCACTCTCACACGATAGAAAGACAAAGAATCGGTGCGCACCGGAGATTTAAAGAAGAAGTAGAACTCTTCCAGACAAAAACCACACTCAGCTAAATCACACTACTCCTTTACCCCCCTATGTCATTTGAGACTTTATGTAATAAAGTCTAAAATAATTATATCTCCTACTAGTACCACTTATTATGGTAACAGTTTATGCTGCTATCTACAGCATCAATTACCAACCATCAAAAATTATTATTCACTCCCATGTGTCTATATATTACAGACACTACCAATTTTATAGCTCTGAACCTTACCTCAACCTCACATTGTAATGTTAACCACAAAACACATCCCGAGGACACAATTAAAAAGGTCCATTATCCCTTAAGACCTCCTTCAACATTATACACATCACCTCACATAACTAATCTTCTCCTATACCTCACTCAGAATTCTCTCTTAATCTCGCCGAAAATTTCAGCGACCCCTTACTGTCCATTTATTATGGGCATATCAACTAAAACCTCCACTTATGCCGTTATCAACAGCAACAATATACTACCCCTAACTCCTGTCTGTGACTGCTTGCACTCAACTTTATTCTATCTCAGTCCATATATCACGGACCCTCTAACACCCCATGTCATTATGTTTCCACAATGTTTCATTTCTCACACTTACAACCCTTTACTATTGTACTGCTATCCACAGTGTCTAATCAAACATGGATTCAATTCATGTTTTATTATTTGTCTGGGGTAACCCGTTACCCACTTATTCTTCTATAACCCAGCAATCCCGTGTATATCATGGCTCTTCTGACCCCATGGAAACTATGTTCAAAACTTTCCCCTCATTTACCCCACTGCTATATTCATTAATCTTTTCTTCCCCCATATGGCTTCCAATCCATATATTTCCAATCAATGCTGACTTTAGTGTAACTCTAAACTTTCCCATAACCATCCCCGGTATATGTTTCCACTACTTCATAACCACATCAACCTCATTATGCTGATTATCACAGCAATATAATATACCCATGAACACATTATTCACAAAGATGATGTGTCTCTCTACTAGTCCACAGTAGTTTATTACTATTTTCTGAACGAAGGGTCCCTAATTAAAGCCCCATGTATTGTCTTTATTCTAGACAAAACCATGTAAATTAAACATAACTTAATTAACTACTATTTAACATACAAAACAGCGAAATAAAATCACAACAGGATATCATACCCCCCCCCCCCCCCAAATTTTTATAACATCATTTATGTTTCCCCTCATATCAATTAAAGGTATGAACTCATTCAAAGAAAAACATATATTAAAATAATAAAACATACATCCTAATCTATTTTTACTAAATACTACTGGTCTCTTTTACGGACCAATAGTTTGTACGCAAAAGTCTAAGAACACAATAACCCTATTCTAAAATAATAACAATCATTTTACAGGACCAAATCAAGCAAAAAATTTTTTTATATATGAGGCATTAAAAACTCAGACTCAATAAAACAATTGTCTTCTCGCTAAAGAGAAGGTTTTCAAAAAAAATATAACTCCCTTAAAATTAACTACGTACAGTGGCCCATCAACATTGGCCTCCTATACGAACTAATGTAACACATATTTATTCATACAAGTTATTCCACTATTTCTATAACCGTGAAAACAAAACACTTCACTGCCAAGTATGTATATCTGTTAACTACAGACCAATTTCTTAACTTAGAACAATATCTGTTCTCTCTACACAAAAAAAAAATCACTAATCAACAATGACCGTGCTATCGTTGATTCTCTCCCCTCACAATTTTCTACCTTTTTCCAGCCTAACTCCTAACACATTATAATATCTGGAATATCATCTTAAACAAGTACTGTAAACTACAGGTCAACTCATTTTATCTATTACTAATGTGGCGATTATCCCAATGTCATCTCAATGTACCAGCCGTCATCTATCTACTAATAGAACCTGTGGATCGGCACACCAATTGTTTCCCTTGGATTTGTACCAAACATCACTACAACTTCTTAATCATTACCGTTAACCACGGCATCTCCACTCTACTATGACCAGCAATAATTTTGTCTAATTTACTATAGACCTCTCACCAATACATCTACCTACTGTACCAATAACTAATTCTACTTTTAAGTTTCTCGTCTACCCGACGCAATTACATTCCTTCTACTGTATCATTACTTTCCTACTATCTCACCACCACTACTCTAAGCTATCCTCAAGTCTCTCCTATCACTCTTGCATCATGACGATAATCAAACCGGTCACCCTTATCGGAACACGTTCTCCAACATTCATTTAACTAACCTTGTTTACCTCCGTATCTTTCACTCTTCTTCCTATTTATCGGGATTCTTACAGAACAGCAACCCACGCCACTTATAACTGACAGCAGACCTCACTTTTCTCGTTTCTCAGTATTAGGCATTCCTGCTTCGACATGTCCCTGTCAAGAATACTAAACATGTTTTATGAAACGTCATTCAGAATGTTAACTCTCTTTCCGTCAACCTGTCATACAACTTCCATAATTTCCTTCCAACGTCAGATATTCTAACGAAAAGACATCACCACTCTCTAATCATGTTCTCTTTTTTTTTTCTACTTTTTCGCATCCTCTATGTTCTACGTTTTATCAACGTCACTTATCAACCACTCTTCGCACATTCACACGGACAGTGATACACAACCTCGCTCTCATCTCACGACTACTCTCGCATCTCGACAACCTAACGTGTCTATACTATTACTTCAAAAAAAAAAAACAATTTAGACGCCAATTCAACATTCCAGCAATCACTCACCACAATCTAAGCGTATCGACCTCCTCTACACACATTGACACAAGATATATCAGCGCCACTATTACATTTTATCTATGTACTTCACTTAGGCGACGTCTTCAAACCTCACTCCTTCTTCACTCACCGCGACGAATACCTGTTTGTCTAGAATTATACTCACGTACTAACTAAATGCCTCGTACATGCATGCTGTACTTATCACTTGCCATCAGCCTAATCCATTCTCGACGCACATATGTTTGTCTTATTTCTACTTTTTTCAATCATTCACTCGTTTTCAAAGATCAGAATCTATATATTATCTCTCGCAACTTATATCTCTTTTACAGCACTATCAACTATCTCTCAAAACAAACCTCATTCCGCTGAGCCACTAACCTCGTAACTATCATTCTATACTTCTCCACACAACAACTTTCTCAGACTTTAATCAGCTCTTCTTTCTCCACAAGCACGACGTAACTCGTATTCTTCAAGCATCAACTTCTACAGTCTTTTACTCTTAATATTCTCGCGTTCAACTGGCTATTTTACACACAGGATACTCAATTCCTCCTCAATCTATATCTCCTCACCAGACACTCTCGGTTCACCTGTCAACAATACTATACTTTCTTCTCAAACCAACAAGCAAAACTATCTCAGACATCACGTCATAGCTCTGAGTCGAACCATTTCTAGTACGAACATTCATACTTAGTTTATCTCTCACCCTCTACTAATTCTGTGCTGAATCTACTCTACTTTAATCACACCAGTTATACATCACTCGACGTGATTAACTCTCTGTATCTTCCATTCCGGACAAAAGAGTATTTTTACCTTGTTTACTCTCCCTACATCGTAACCAAACACCAGATATCCTGTATTACGTATCCACGTAGAATATCATTTGCCGTAACTCTCTATCCTCAACAACACCATCGCCTACCCTGTACCATGTGATGCTACACCAAAAAAAATTCATCTGCCTATTTTAGACAAGCCATATATCTATATGCTCAAACCGCAATTCTTCTCATAAGCCAAAACTATTCCATATGTCCTTCGTCACCCGAAGAATTTTAACAGTTATAGAGTGTGTCCAAGTTAAATATTTCATTGTCTCTCAATACATTAGTACGTCTTTCTCTAATTATGTCATCTTCACTATCTGTTGTTAACCTGTTGTTAAAGTACTCAGGTCTTAAGGTCATAAGGTCTTCTATTTTTCTTAAGTCACTTTCTGTCGTTGAGTAAATTCCCGCTATCTGTCTACTATTATTCTTCTTCTTAAATGATTTCTTTCTATTTCCTTTATTTGCGTCGGTCTGCTCACTGTTTCCTGTATACCTTACGTAACGTTTGCACTTCCCCATCTCGTCTTCAGATGACACACTGATAATAGTTCCTTCATCAGACTTCATAATAATTTACCTGCAGACACGTCGACCCTATTCCCATAGTCGCCTTTAGAACGTCTGACTTTCTTTCTCTTTCTTGGTATTCGTCTCTTAGCCTTCCCTACTTTCCTGTCATATAAACTGGTATCTAGTTCTAAAGGAACTACACCGTATGAGGGAACATCACTCTTCAAGTCAGGATCTGCTCGTAGTGCAATTCTCTCATTCTCCGAATCATCAGTATTCACAGTTGTCTCAGCATCACGGTATTTACCTATAATATGCGGCGGTAGAAATATCTTCTCCGTAACCTGAGCTCTCACACCTAATATTTCTACACCATTTGGGGATTAATTTCATGTCTATACCTGAGGAACTTGACATGGCAGTACCTCTATTAACTATCATACTACTATTTCTTTCTTCAATACTTTTCCTCTTTGGTTTCCTTTCAGTCTTTGGTTCTCGTCTGTCTATCTTTCTTAACTTCAACCGTGTCTCCCTTAGTCAAGTGAGTTAGTTTTGACTGAGTCTCTATTAAGTCAGTTTGACTTCCCTTTGTTATCTTGCTGGCTGGTTGTACCTGGACCTTTTTCTCTACTGTATCTACCTGAGTCTGCGTACTATTTTCTATCGTATTACTTGTCTGCGTCTGTGTCTCTCGGTTTATTTTCTTTACTAATACCGTCGTCTTCTTTTCCTGTCTAACAGTCATATTGGCAATCACCTTAGGAATAGTTGAATTTTCACTTACGTTTTCCACTTTGTTCTTTGACCCTGACTTCAAATACTGTCTCCGTCTTTGTTCAAACCAGTCGTCACGTTTTTTCCTAGCATTCTTGCTATAGGATGGCCATTCCCATAATTTCTTGGAAAAGTCTCTCTCAGGACCATTCTTGTATCTATAACAGCTATACCAGTCTGAGCTTTCACCTATTACGTCTGTTCTCACCGTCTTTTACTCTATAACCATTAGGCCTTGGTTCGTCATAACTATATTGTCTTCTGTCTTTATCAAGCAGTGGCTGTCTCCTGTTATTCTTTCCTACTCTATTATAGTCTACCTTAAATCTATAAGGGTCCTGTCTAGTCGTTCTGTTCTTCAACGTTTCTACAAAATTACTCTACTTCACTAACTGCCTCTTTTAATTCCCCCAACCATGTACTAATACGTTGTAATTCTACATATAAGTAATTCATATTAACTTCTTTGTAATTTCTATCAGGCTTGAAACAATATTTCTACTTCTTCTTCTGCATATTCCTTGGTACCTGGGAAAAAAAACTCGAGTCTTGAAGCTCAGCCGAAATTATGCCTGTTTCTCCACTGTGCTGTGATGGGTCTGCTATGCTGAAATATTTCTATATATAGCAATAAAATCAATTTCACACTTGTAACCAGCTAAATTAACAATATGATCGTATTTAGTTTACACAACAGAATTGTTCAATTAGTCAATTGTACGTAAAATAATATTTAAAGTTCACCAATTACCCTAATTTGCTCCCGATCCAAGAAAGACGGATTCTTCTATGTTCGTTATCAGGTAGAATTCAAACGCCAGGAGTCTGTGCCAGTTGAAATGCTCCTCCAATCGATCACGCACTACAGGTAGTTAGGGAGTCTCTTCCTCTCAACGTCTCAGTAAATTCAACCCCTGGTTGGGTCCCTACCAGACTTGCACATCAAAGCGACGTCTTGAGTATCGGTGTAATTCAGGAAAGCGATAATTTCAGTAAGTCGGCAGCCCAGTCTGCCTCCCCCACTTCCGAGAGTTCTTTAGCGGTATCGCTGCTGTTAACGAGCTTTCCATTCTTCTTATTCTTCAAAAAGTCTCAAGGTCAGGATTCTGCGGCTTTTAGTTCGCTCCAGGCAATCTATCCTAACGAGAAGTAGACAACTGCTCTGTTAGTAAAATGTTTCTACTTAATTCGACTGATTGATTGAATCTGGTATTCGAGTACTTGAACCAGGATCGACAAAGCGGCTTCAGTACTCCATAAGGATCAATAAGGCTTGATAGTAGGCCTCACCACGATCAGACTGCGATCAGAGCGCAGCTTTGGTCAGTTCCCTGAAACAACATTGTATGACAGCGGCCCTGGTAGGTAGCCCGTTGAAACAATCGACAATGCAGGTAAAAAATGTAAAGCGGCGGCTATAACAAGCCTCTTGAAGTGAACAGTGTAAAGCGACGGCTATACCAAGCCTCTTGAAAATGATAAAAGTTCAGGCAACGGCTATGGTAACGAGCAGGCTGTGTGGCAACGATTCAGTCTACTTACTATGTATGGCGGAATGCAGAAGTCTTTGAAGTCCCTGCAACAGTGGGAGGTACGATCAGAAGTAGGTATCTCTATGTTGTCCGCCGAAATCAATCCCGTTAGCAAACCGCTCGAACAACAATGCCACAGTACCCGGCAAGGACTTGACAGCGATAGCGGCTCTCACACACCAGTCAAGCTCGAAAACAATTTGAGAGCGGACTGGACTTCACCACCAGTAAGGCTTCCTGACAAGAGGTCCTTATAGCGAGGATTCTGAAAAAATAATTACAGACAACCACCCCTAGCCGGGCTTTTGGCTGCTGTAATTCTCACAAACAACGTAGTGGCCATTTATACACTTCGCTTTTTCGTTCAACATAAGTATAGAACCGTGCCGCAATTCTGTCTCTGGCAATCGACACAAACGGACCAAGGATCTTCATACTTTTTGATCTACTTCGATGTATTATACAGTAGACATCGTTTTGAGATTCCGCGATGTTACTCAGTAGCCAGCATTTTGAGACTCCGCGTTGTACCAGGCTCGAATCCTGTGTCGTGGGCACCAAAATTAGTCCTATAACAAAGCAGGACTAACGAGATCTGTTGGGTTTTGTATAAACAAGCTTTATTTCGTCTTGATGACAACTTCTATAAACATGGCGTCCTTTCAGTTCCAGGCCCAGATGTTGACTGCCCGTAACAACCAACTACGTCACGACTTGAGCATCTTTCTTCCCATTCTACCCTGATGCTCAAGCGTGCTGTAGTTTTGCCCACCCCATATACACTTACTGCTACAACAGATTTCTGCGTAGAAGCCATAGTAGAGCAAGGAGTGGTAATTGATGATAGTGCAGCTGAGACAATAAAAGCGGTGATAGATAAATGCAATAGAGCACTTCCGGTCGTCTTCAGTACTGTCCGGATTCTGGCAGTATACACACTTGTAGTATTTCTACCACTATTTCTCACGTATTATATGACGTGTTGTGTGTTGCTCCAACGGTTACAATGAGCAATATCTTTCAAACTTTTACGCGTATATCTGTGGGACGTCAAAAATCTGTGGAGAAAAGATATTTATGAAACAGGTTACATCCACTATATTGATTATATGGTTATATAAAATTATTTCATTAAGAAACAGCAAAAAGTTGGAATGTCGCATCACCTGTAATACTATTAATGAAGGGGTATTTCATACTTTTGCTGCTAGATCTTTTATATAATAAAACATGACTTCACGGCAGTGGCTCTGATTTCTCACTTAGGTAAGACAGCACATACTACTTATGACCGATAACACTATTTTATATTATAGATCATTTATAAAGTATAATATGACCTCACTGAAGCGGAACCGGCTTTCTATCATAGTTAGGGCTTGGTATACTGTTCAGGCTCTGTAACACTATTTATATTATAGATCCTTTATATAGCAATCTACAACCTTTAGGGAGTGACCCATATTTTCTGACTTAGTTAGCGCCTTCTATACTACTTATGATCCATATCACAGAGCACTGAGAGACCGATAGCATACATACCTTGTTGTATGGTTGACTTTTCGTTTTAAGTAGTTCTCATTTGACCACCTCTTTTGTATGTCGTAGACCGTGTAAATCTGTAGAAGGAATTATAGGCTCCATATAGCACATACATTGTAATATTACTTAGAATGTGACACATTTTTTAATGTCTGATATACATAAAGCATGGCAGGTAGCGTGCGACAGAGGAGGTAGGCAGCTAGCAAGATAGTATTGTAAGGGAGATACCACAACCCACGTTCTTCCTCTACCTCTCTCTCTCTGTCTCTCTAGTCCACTCTCTTCCTCTACCTGTCTGTCTGTCTCCCTCTCCCGCTCTCACTCAAACACACATACACACACACCAGCACACCACCGAAATAGAGGATGCTGTTTTTCATGTCTCCGCTTGACACCAACGGTATACGTCAATATGATGATGATGGTGAATGATGATGATGATACAGTGTTAGCTTTTTACCTTATGCTCAGTCCTTTTTTTTCTTTTTTTTTCTGGTGTTGTCTTCGCCATGGTCGCTTTTACTTTCCTTCGGTTTTAGCAGTTTCAATCTGTAATAGCAAGCGAAAGAGACACGTGAGCTTACGATGCTGACCGCTTACATTACAATACTATAAATGACAGAGCTATTAGACACAAAAATTATAAGGTACACATCAGTGATCGAATTGGTAGCCTGGCGCCTGACATGAATGTCGGGTCGTTCAGAAAACAGCTAGCAATCTTACCAAGATTTACAAGCATAGACAGAATATTTGATTTCCGATGCTACAGAGAGCCGTGGTTACCTACGTGCACTAGTCGGCATGGCACCTGATGGTGATGACTGGCCTTGCATTTGGGCATACCTTCGTTCAGCTGAATTGATACCTCAGTACAGCGCTATATTTTAAGCCGTTTCCGCTGGTACAGAAAGTCATGATCGCCTGAGTGCGCAAGTCGGCACGGCACATGATATGGAATAGAGAGAAATGAGATGGTTATACATGTAAATAGTCTATATGTGCACCAACACACACTGGTTTTAGCTTCATATTATTTATTCCTCAATGTATCACACACAGTAAACAAACAAACAAGCAACATTGTCAAAGAACAAGCGTATATTACTATATTCTTTCTAAAGTTTAACTACGCTTCATCCCACGTTGGAAAAAATTCCTCGTCTGACTCCCTCGCTTGAACGCCGAGGCGATATCTGATTAGCACCATGTGGAATGACCCCGTGTAGTTTTGATCGCTACGCGAGATTAATGGTGACCAGAGATGCACGGCGAGAGGCTCCCTGTGGTGTGTGTTTATCAGTAATTAACATCAGGTTTGGTCAGTTCACGTTGTACACAGAAAACAGCGGTTCTAAACATTCAGAAAGACGTTTTATAATTTAGATGTTTACAAAATAAGAACACTCTATGTATGTTGAAGCAGCAGGTGAGGGATATATTCCTAGTTGGGTTGATGACGTAGCCACGTGGGATATATGGTGCTCGAGCTGAATGGCAACATGTCGGATGGGACACATTAATAATTATGATACTCACATCTTTTTTTTCTATCTCTCCGGTGGGCTGTGGGTTCTGTGATCAGAGCAGGTCGTGTGTTCTGTAAGATGCTTCTGTCTCTCCCGTGGGCTGTAAACGTCTCTAGGATGCTACTCTTCAGTGGTCAGCAATAGAATGAGGCCTTAGCCATGGCGTATGGCTGTTTTATAGCACCAAGTCACGTGATATGGCTATATCCATAACCAGTTTAGGCTGGTTTAAACCAGTTTACGCTGGTTTATAGCTAGATAGACAACTGCTGACATGGCAATTTTACTACGACAACATGCTGTAGAGTATCTACATAACGTGTTCAGACATGTTTTCAGCACTTACTCATGGTTGACCGACCACGAACAGGGCATCTAAGATGTCAAGGTCGTGGACAATGGTTCTAAAGTTACTGAGGCGTGTGCAAAGTCCACTGACAGAGAGAGAGAGAGAGAGGAGAGAGAGAGAGAGAGAGATAGAGAGAGAGAGAGAGAGAGAGAGAGAGATGTAAAGATAATAAAGAAAATAATCATATGAAAGAGAATAAAAGTGAGAAAATAAAATGACATACACAAGGTTGCTTAATATATTATAAGACTCCCTGATAGAAACTAGACTTTTCGTCACTAGACAGTAATTCACATCTTTGACGTTTGGGCGACCTGTTGTATTTATTTGTTATTGTTCAATGAAGGGGAGATAATTCTGTTTATCAAGGGAACTTATTTATGGGATTTCATTACATATTGTTATGATTATCACGGGATGTTATGGTGTAAATTAATTGAAAAGAGTAGTTTTATATTGACATTACTATACTACATTATACATACAATAAATTTAACCGGTTAATATCCGTTTTAGGGTTAATTTTTAGTATTATTCTATAGTTGTCTAGTATATTTTTAAACCAGATTTTCACCAAACGCTTAATGTTGATACCTGGCTCGGGACTTCTACCGAATTATGTATCATGGTGGAAAGTTTATTAAGGCGGTCATTACTTGACCTACTAGAGTTATCTCGAGAGATGGAATAAATCATTTTCTGTCATATTGGATCTCGGTCTCCTCATTGAAGGCGGTGATCTACATGACTGGGGTTCGATTGCACCACGTGACCACACACACACACACACACACACACACACACACACACACACACACACACACACACACACACACACTGGGACTCGACCCCGCCGCAGCCGCCGCCGGCACCCCACAGCCCGGGGACCGAAAGTGACAAACGGAAGTGGTCACCCAGACCCAAGAAAATACCCGCCAATTTTTGAAAAAATGTGGTCCGAAAAGGATCCGGTTTGGTGACGTCATCAATATGGAGGTACACTTTTCGTATAGTAAAAATGACGTCACCACGAAGGATTCAGATCCTTAAATGCTAAGAAGTTAGGACCTGACATACTACTTATAACAGGGTTAGGTATCATCGGTTGATAAACACACTGTTGGACATGGAAGTTTGCCCTTGCTTTGTTAGATGGGTTTCGGCAGTCCTTTATGAGCGTAAGGTTGCACTGCGCATGGGTACCTGGACTTCTGACTCCTGTACTATTACACCTGGGTTGCTGCAGGGATCTGCCTTGTCTGCGGTGCTCTTTAATTCTACACCATCAAAATCGCAGTTATTGAGACAACAGGTTTGGGTAGAAACTTGGCATTTGCAGATGATGTGCTGGTGTACAGACAGGGCAGAGACAGGGCCAGTTTGGCGAAAGACGTACAGGTGGCGGTAAACAAGGTGACGGAGTGGTGCAGGGACGCAGAGGCCATTTTAAACCCAGACAAGGCATCGGTTGTATGGTACTCCCTGGATAACCGGATCGTCAAGGCAGACGTCCCAGGTATTATGTTAAATGGATGTCCTCTTAGTCGAGAGAGTAAACTCAAGTACTTGGGTATCACCTTTGACAGGTGTTTGTCTTTTAAGGATCATGTGGAGGATTTGGTGGTGAAGGCTGGTAGGGGACCTAATGCGTTGAGGGCTATGGCAGCAACAGGGGTAGATCAGAGGATGTTGTACAGGCTCTTTCAGCAGTTAATAATTTCTGTCATTGAGTATGGTTTAGGGCTATTGACATTATCAAAAAGCCACCTTGAAAGGTTGGAGCGCATACAGAATGCTGCCATGCGGTTAATACTGGGGTGCACAAAGGACACACCAATTATCTGCATGAGGCATATCCTGGCGTTACCTACAATGACGGATAGACATAGGGTCCTTCAGGCCAAATGGTACCTGAGAGTTGCCAGCACACAACAGGGATCACCCTGCTGCATGCAGCAGTGGATATGGTAAAGGGTCATAGACTAAGACGAGGCAGGTCCTGGATGGCACAGGCAGAACTTTCTATAAGTCAGGTGTGTCGATCTAGAGACCATCAATCGTGAAAGAGAGTGGGTTGAAGTTTCGGATGACATGACGGACTGGCACAATGTAATAATAACACTGGGTCGTGAGAGCATGAGAATGGACAGCAGGGCCGCACTAAGTTTGAAGTGCAACAGCTAATACAGAGCAACACACATCAAGGTGACATAGTCATCTACACCGATGGGTCAGTGGTGAGAAACAGACGTAGTGGCTGGGGCTTTATTGCAAAGGCTAATGGGCGAGTCTTGATAAAGGAGAGCCTGGCATATGAGACTACGACCTCCAGCATGAGAATGGAGGTGGAGGCAGTAACAGCGGCATTCCGGTGGCTAGAGGAGACTACTGCAACACACGTTGTGTTCATTACGGATTCAAAGAATATGCTTAGCAAGGCTGGAGAAAGGAATGTTTCGTGTGGAATGGCTCTCGTCGCTTCAGAGGTCACAGATTGTGAGAATTGTATGGATATTTTGCCCTGGTCATGCGGGTGTACTTGGGAATGAACAGGCTGATAGGCTAGCAGGGAATGCACCTCTTGGTGGTATCTTGCCTATGGACAAGGGGGAGGTGGTCGTGCGCTTGTGGGACCAGGTGGAGAAGACAGGAGGAACAGATTGAGAACCCATATGTGGAAAAGAATGAGATTGCGGGGGATCGGCAGGGGTTCTGGAAGAATCTCAAAACTGAGAGGGAAGACCAGGAGAGCTTTTAATCAGATAGCGGTGGGAACGATTAGTAGTATGACTCTTCGCTGGCTCTTGAACGAGGGGACTGAGCACGTATGGGAATGTCCTGAGTGCAGTGATGTCGGTTCTTAACTCAACTTAGCTCTAGAACAAAAGGTTTATTGTTGGGCGTATATCACATTCACATTGGCACCTTTCCGTCTTGACAGACGATAGTTTGGTACATTGTGCTTGAAAAAGGCTTAATAACTGTCATATGGCAATAACTACGATCCATGGCGGTGGCGAGTGTGGCTGGTAAGGCCAATTCTTGCTGCAAATGTTTGCCCACAGTAGGTACATGTGAAAACATGGTCACTTCCACCATTTTGCACCATCTTACGTCTCTCACGCTATGTGTGTGCTTTATCTGCAATCATTTTCTCCTTTGTCTTTATTCCATTTCTGATAGGTGCCCTCCATGCAACACGTTCAGCGGCGACGTGCTCCCAATGTGCATTATCTATGCCTGTATCAATCATGTCCCGCTTACACACATATTCTTTGTATCGTAGTAGAGGCCGACCCTGAGATCTCCTACCCGTCTGTAATTCACCAAAAAAGATGTCCTTTGGTATTCTTCCATCATCCATCCTCCTAACGTGTCCTATCCATCTAAGTCTACGAAGACTGAGCATGGAATATACCGTCACACAACCTGATCTTTCCAATACTTCAATATTTGTGATTTTGTCTTGCCACTTAATACCAAGTATTCTTCGCAGACACCGCATATGAAAGCTGTTTAAACGTTTCTCTTGGCGTGAGGAAGTTGTCCAGGTTTCACTGCCATAAAGAAGAGTACTAAGGACACAGGCTTGGTAGACGAGGGACTTTTGTTTTGGCAGTAAGCTTCCTGTTCTCCCAGACTGTTTTTGCTAACATGTTCATTGTTGTTGCTGCCTTGCCAATCCTGATGTTGATTTCCTGATCGAGGGATAATTTGCTATTTACCTCTGATCCTAGATATGTAAAGTGGTCTACTATCTCCAGTTCGGCGTCGTCAATAAAGATTGATGGTACACCATGGGCACCTTGTGACATAATCTGTGTCTTCTTTTTGTTAATTGTTAAACCAAATTCAGAACAAGCATTGGAGAATGCAGATAGTAGATGTTGTAATTATTCCTCAGAGTGGGTCGTAATCGCATCATCATCCGCAAAAAGCAACTCTCTGATTAGTACCCTGCTAATTTTGGTCTTGGCCTTCAATCTCTGAGCATTATAGAGGCCACCATCTGAGCGTGAGTGAATGTATATACCATCATCTTGATCACGAAAGGCATATTTCAGTAGAAGTGAAAAGTATATCCCAAAGAGGGTGGGGGTTAGTACACAACCTTGCTTAACTCCACTCTTGATTTCAAACTCTTCTGAAGTTGAGCCATCAAACTTGATTATACCCTTCATGCCTGTGTGGAACGATTCCACAATGGACAGAAGAGTTGGTAGACAGCCAATCTTCTTTAGTGCTTTGAACAGACCCTCACGACTGACCAAATCGAATGCCTTTGTGAGGTCGATGAAGGCAATAAACAGTGGCTGATTTTGTTCCCGGCATTTTTCTTGCATCTGTCGCAATGAGAATATCATGTCAATGGTAGACCGGTTCTGACGGAAGCCGCACTGTGATTCGGGGTAGACTTGATCTCCCAGGACTTGAAGTCTGCGCAGGACAATTCTGGCAAATACTTTCCCAACAATACACAGAAGTGAGATACCCCTATACCGATCTCCCTTGTTCTTGTACAGCGTTATGATGTTTGAATCTTTAAAATCCTGTGGGACTTGTCCTTCTCGCCAGCATATCTCTATTAGCTGGTGGATCTGTAGAGCGAGGGTGTCTTGCCCACTCCTGATCACCTCTATTGGAATCCCATCCTTACCTGGAGCCTTGCCAGATGCAAGCTCATTTATAGCACACTTAACTTCTGTTATAGTGGGAAGTGTGTCCAGGTGGTCAAGAGTTGGCAGGGCCTCTATGGCAATGAGGGCATCATCCGCCAGCTTGGTCTCACTTTAGTAAAGCTCTAAATAGTGCTCGACCCATCTATCCATCTGCTGTTTCTTATCAGTGATGATTTCTCCAGTCAAGGTTTTCAGCGGTGCACTTCTTTGATCATTGGACCACAGGCTTTCTTTATCCCTTCATACATGCTTCTGATGTTTCCCTTATCACTTGCGATTTGAATGGACTCACATAACTTGATCCAATAGTCATTCGCACACTGCCTGGCAGCCTTTTGTACATCCTTCCTCGCTTGCTTCAGCTCACTCAAAGTGTTACGCGTTGGTCTTTCCTTGTTTCTTAAGAGAGCTATCTTCTTTTTATCAATCAAGGGCTGCAGTATCTGGCTGTTTGCCGCAAACCAGTCCTGCCTCTTATGATCCACAGTGCCGTAAACCCCTACCGCTGTTTTATAAATAGTTTCCTTAAGTTTACTCCATTTATCATTTACTATACAATTTTCTGATGCATCATTGAAAGCGTCCTCAAGTTGCTGTTGAAATGCAAAGCACTTTCCAGGATCGTGAGTGTTAATAATATTAATCCTGGGGCTAGACTTGTGTTTAGCTGTGTAGATTCTCTTTGGTCTCAGTCTAACCCTTGCAACAACCAAAGAATGATCTGTATCACTGTCAGCACTGTGGTAACTTCGAGTTAATGATGTATGGTTCAGATGTTGTCTCCGTGTGATAATGAAGTCCAGCTGATGCCAATGGCCGGATCTTGGATGGTTCCATGTGGGCGTATATAATGATACGGTTATAAGTTAAATCTAATAATATTCCCTCAGTTTGATACTGAGTTATGGATTAATATACAGGGACAAACATTTGTGAACGCACTATAGTATTTCAGCCAAAGCATTATTTGTTTGTCCACTTCATGTGATATATAACTTCGCAGCATACATCTGACGAGGTGCCAGGCAAGAAATTGTGCAATAGTTTGTTTATGGCATATGTGTTTATAATCTCTTCTAGCAGTGAGATAATTGGGGCACCATGCATTGGCACAAGCGGTTTACACGAAGGCTAATGACAGACAGTGGGTTGTAGAATGCACTGCTGCCTGTACCATGCTGTTCCACTCATGGTGAAGTATTGTGCATATACACACGCACAAGTGCACTCCCATTGTGTGGTATTTGCAATAAATATATAAAAAATGCACACTTATTGTTTGGTGCTCATAGAAGTAGGGGTAAGAAATAGAGACTAGTTTACGCGCTCATTCATTCATTCATTCATTCATTCAATCATTCAGTCATTCATTCATTCATTCATTCATTCAGTAGCATGTCCTTTGCAGAACCTCGCTCCCATAACAACCTTCCGGAAAACCTCTCGATCATAAACAAGATGTCCCGCGCCCGATACACCACCCATTTGGAGATCATCCGTCACATCCTGCACCCATCTTCTTGTTGTCCTTCCTCTTCATCTCTTCCAAGGCATATACCCCTCCATTAGTGTTCTCTAGAACCTTTTGTGACGTTTCAAGTGACCAAAATATTTCAGTTTTCTTTGTTTTATCGTCTTTAATAGCCAACCTTCTTCAATATTCAGCTCTTGAAGTATGGATGCATTTGTTCTTTTCTTTACCCAAGATATTCTTAGAACTCGTCTATTATATTCATATTCACAGGCATGTATGCGCTGTTCATCTTGTTTAGTAAGTGCCCAGGTCTCACAGGCGTATGTTGCAATGGGACAGATGCATGCTCTTAAAAATCTAATTTTTGTAGTTCTATCTGTCCCACTCCACAATTTATTCAGTTGTTTTAGTCTTTGAAGAGCAATAGATATTCGTCTTTTAATTTCTTTCATTGTGTCACCATTGTTGGTAATCAATGACCCAAGATATTCGAAATTTTATTTCTTTCTCCATAGTAGTTTTATCTGTATGCATTATCTTTATTTTTGCTATGTTAAGATATAAGTTGTGATTTTCACTATTAAAATTGGGTTGAGGTTATTAGGTTTTCTAATACCATTCTGTGTTGTGGATAGCAATACTGTATCATCAGCATATCGAATCTCTGGTATGTCATGACCACCGATAATTAGGATATCAAATTATTCCCTGTTTATATCATCTCTGACATTTCTCATTATATTTTCGGCGACAGGTTAAACAAATATGAGGACAGCACACAGCCATGAGAGACTCCTTGCTTGATGTAACACCAGTCTGATGTCTCGCTATCTATTCTAACCATTTCTTGTTTGTCCAGATAGAGCTTTTTTATGAGTTGCATTACATGTGGTGGAAAGCCCATATCATGATATCCCAAAGTTCCTGATGTTGTACACAGTCAAATGCCTTTTAATAATCTACAAAACACGAGAATAGGTTTACATTAAATTCTCTGCAGATTACCCACTAGACAACATAACAATTGAAAGCCATAGTTACAGACCAGGATTCGAACCTGCCACTTCCAAATGACGACAGCGCCTTGCTGCAGGAACAAGTGTACTTCGACGCATGACCACCTAGACACCCCAGTTGATATTTATGTGGTGTTTGCACAATGCTGTTGTCCGCTTAGAATATGTTGCTAACTGAGGTATACAGACTACCTGGCCACGCCGCGGTCAGCAGTCCAGGTTGACATAAGGCTCAATAGATAAAACTCTAGCTAGCACGCTGGTCTGACAGAGAACACTGAAATACTCGCAAGCAACTAACCACGAACATAAAATACTGAAATACCCGGGGGGAAAAAAACTAACCACGGACAGAGAATATTGGAATACCCGGAAACAACTAACCACGAACAGTGAATACTGAAATACCCCAAAACAAATAAGCACGAATATAAAATACTGAAATACCCGCAAACAATTGACCACGAACAGAAAATACTGAAATAAACGCAAAAAATTAACCACGAACAGAGAATACTGAAAAACTCGGAAACAGCTAACCACGAACAATTGACCACGAACATAAAATACTGATATAAACGCAAATAATTAACCACTAGCAGAGAACACTGTAATACTCGGATACAGCTAACCACGATCATAACATACTGAAAACTCATCAAGCAATTAACCACGAACAGAGAATACTGAGATGCCCGTAAAGAATTAACCACGAATAGAGAATACGGATCAAGTATCTGCTAAAGATAAAATGGAAACTAAGAAAAATCTGGGACAACTAGACGTTTGGTGTGACATAGACCGCATTACGTGTCGATTGGTCTACAAATATGGAGCTGGCATCATGAACCTAATACGCCTAACGGCATTGTCGGGAATTTTTGACTTGACTTATCAACTAAAAATTAACCGCAGACAGAGAATACCCATCTATCGTGCCCTGAGTGCAAGATCGTTGATTGTGATGGAGGTTTGCTATGGACATGTTTCGATACCGCCCCGTTGTTACGATATACTACTGGCTGGGACAAGCAGACACTCGGGTGCAGGGGTCTCGCTGGTGGCGGACATAAACCCCTGCTGCCGCTGTCACCGGCCTCAGAAATATATGAGAAGGGCGAGGACAGAAACGGTATAGTTCTCTCTGGCAAACATTGTAAATTAACCCCATTGGGATAGCCAAATTAATACAATGTTCGCCGACAGCAATAGTTCTTCGACTCTTTGTGTATGCGCTCAAAGCAATGAACATTAAAATGACAAACTGGGAAGATAAATAGATTGTCCGGACAGTCATCCTCGGGCTGTAAGAGGGAATATACTAGCTTGGTGTACAAGATAAAGCACGCTCACACACAAACACACACACACACACACACAGAGAGAGAGAGAGAAAGGCTTGTCAACATAGATCGCAGTTCGTTGGGAAACAGCGCGGAGTTACTTCAGTGTTATGGCCATTGTACGGGCGCTTGTTGTCTTGCGCTGTCTACTGCAGGAGTCAAGAGCTTCATGTGTTGCCAGCCTGAGATCCAGCAACATCACACTGCACATTTCACAGGCGGAAGGTGTAGTTGCTGTCTGATCATGCAACTTCTAGCCAAGGCTCAAAGTTGCGACTGTAGATGTGACTGTGTTGAAATCAGGCAGAGGATCACAGACAATGCTAGGAGAATAACGTCTGCAGTAAAATTACTATTGTCTATAACATAAACATAGCTGCCGGCTATTTGGCAGCAGACCACAATGTCTTGGGTTTCATACAATGGTATGAGTGCAGGTCGTTCAGAAAGCAATCGCAAACTATTGAACGTAAACTTGTCATGATATCACGAACAACCAAAACGTTGACGGGTTGACTATATCGTCCCTTAAAGGTATGCAAGTAACCTTTCTTTCTATTACGAAAATACAATGATAAAAAAATCTAGGCATGCGATTTCTGTAACTGTTCGTAAAATGCTAGCGTGTTTCCGAAGTTATAAAAGCAACAATGGTTTCCCCTTGCCTTTCTCCGTTGTGTGCACGGATTCCGAGAGCATGGGTCTACAAAAACCGACCCTGCAACGCAGCAGTCAGAAGAGTTACTACGTAAGACGCTTCCAACCAGCCAATGGATGTGTTACAGAGGTTGGGGGTATTTTATAGACATAGCTGTCCCTCCAACTATTCAGCCTCCTCTCTATGACCTCCGTCTGTGCTGTTCACGAGCACTTATTCTCAGGGCTAACCTCTATATGTAGAGGCCACTCCACCATCCGGTGGAGTAGTAGGATAGGCTCCAGGTAAGTAATACGAGAGGACAGAAGTAATGGTAATTTCAAGGACACGGATCCTGTCTAAACGTACAGTTACAGTCAAAGGCATTCATTTGGGGCAAGCAGAGAAATTCAAGTATCTAGAGCACAGGTCTTAGAAAGCCTGGCAAACTACTGAGCGTAATCTTGCCGAGAAATCATCAATCAGCTGAAAGATGTTGATGTTGACAGCGATGTCCTGTAAAGGATATGCAAACATCTCGTTATTTAATATAATATATTTTAATGATTTAAAAAATACACTCGAAGCGTGCGATAATTTACTCTGCTCGGGGTTGTTATGCTCAGATATTATCGAATGCGCCTGTTCAGTTTGCAACGAAACATTATGAAGTTCCCATTTCCCAGCATTGTCGACTAATCAGAGTGCGCAAGGCGACATGTTGTCTGTTACAATTAATTAGCAGAGTCGGTAGTATTGTGTTGAAATTAGATTTTTTCAAATAAAAATTTACCGTTAAAGCCTATAAACGTGAGTGTGAAAAATCTAAAATCAAACAATGGTAAAAAGCGAAAATGTGAATACGTTGCTTGTCGTGAATTCAACGAAGATTTTTTTCTCCTGAATATCCTTTTTACAGTACATCGCTGTCAACACCAGCATTTTACCGCTGTCGTTGGACGCGAAGGAACCGAAGGACGCGGCCCGGAATCGAACCCACAACCTTCGGAGCCCGAGTCAGACAGCTTGACTACTTCGCCACGGAGACTCCCTAAAACTGGATCATGTTGTGACAATTGGATGACTTATGCAAAAAGAGACAAGGGAAGGCAATAAGATCACTGTTGACAGCATTTCGTCGTGGCAGGAAAGATTCCAGAAGATGACGTCATACATGCTGTTAAAGATCGCATGGCGTACAGATTCACACTTTTCGACAAGGCACGTGATGATGATTTTGAAGATCACATGTGAGAAGCATGATTGCTCCTACTAGTCGGCAGGACACTTGATGATGCATCTGCTAAACCCAGCATCACTGTACGATGTGTTTGTGTTGAAAAATGCCTAGTGATTATACATCTCTTATTCAAGTAGTGCTATGGAATGGATGAGTGATAATTCTGGTCACATAGTACAGGTGAATTGTAGACCTGCCCAGTGATGACCACAAGTGAGTTACTGCCTTGCATAAACCAGATGTGGAATAAAGTACAAGAAAAGAACCCATTTTAACGATGTGGAACATATAGTTATAACCCCATATATATGAGTGGCACCTTGCAGTCTTGACAGACCAAAGTGTGTGAGTTGGACTGTGGCCAATATTCCATCACAATGCTTGGGCAGAGCTTCAGAGAATCATGTGGCGCCCAAACGACATGTCCCCTCTCTCGGCCTAGTCTTCTGTATTCTAGAGGAATGGGTAACCAATACGTCTGGCACAAGGTAGGCTGCAGACGCTGGCGGCACAGCGTCAGTCCTCCGAGACCTCGCCACCACGAGCCGGTGGCGAGTTATGGCCAGACCCTGACACCCAAGGGGCCCGGCTTAGAGGCGTTCAGCCAAGTCCCACAGGTGAGGGCCTCGTACGAGCCCGGACCATAAGGGCGCGCACATCTGTCGATCACAAGTGTCCGAACCTGTGTAAAGCGTGCACTATCGTCAGACTCGCCACCTGACTTTAAGTGGACCACGCGACCAGCGGGAATAGGCCCGCCGGAGCTGCCGCAGGAGATATTGCCTGTCTATTGCAAGAAAATCCCCCATAATTCCACTGTGCGGATATATATATATATATATATATATATATATATATATATATATATATATATATATATATATATATATATATATATATATATATATATATATATATATATATATATATAAACAGGATGTGTGTGGGTATGTCTGTATGTCCTTTATGCGTTCGCGAACGGCCCATCCGATTGAGATGAAATTTTCTACACGTCTTCCTTTCATTCCAGCGCAGCCCACTGTCATATTTTTTTAGTGTGAAATCGGCTGCTTACCCAATATTATTTAATTTTCCATTTTCATTATAATTTCATATATCTCAGGGGACCTAACTCTGTAAAAGTTATTTCAAGGGGCATAACTTTTCTGTTAACTTATAGTCATATTGTGGCATCGTTTTCAAAGATTTATAAACTCTGTGTCTATAGTTATGTACCGGCATATGAGTTATAATAAATAATGATACAATCTTTAAGGCATTTTCAAAGTTTTCATAAAAATAATGCACAATGCATAACATTGTAACTCATCTTTTTATAGCCTTAAGAAGTTACTGTAGTCAGCAGGTGATTAGAAAGAGTTTTCATTAAAAATAATGGATGGTGTGTGGAAGGACATTCTTTTAAGTTACTTCTTTTTGTTGTATGAATTTAATGAGACGCTACCCGCCAGGAGCTGGGCGAAGCCACGCGGGTCAGATAGATAGACAGACCCACCTTTTCGCTGCAGTTGTCTACTCCTCCTTTTCCTTCTTCTGCTGATGCTGCTGCCGCCGCTCCATTTACCCAAGTTAATTGTTGGGGAAGATGTAACGATCTTTCAAGTGCTCTTTCTAATGCTTTTTGTAAGTTGGTCTTCGTTTATCTAAGGTTGTTCTAACTGCAACCAATAATGATTAGACAGACAGGCAGCAGACAGACAGACAGAAGAGGAGGGAGGGACAGACAGACAGACAGACAGTCGGGAACGGGAACTTATATGACTACTTATATTAATTAAATGAGATGCTCGCCAATCAGGGGCTGGGCGAAGCCGGGCCGGATCAGACAGACAGACAGACAGACAGACATATAGACGACAGACAGACAGATAGATAGTCGGGAACGGAACGGGAGCTTATATGACTACTTATATGAATTAAATGAGATGCTCCACACCAGGAGTGGGCGATGCAGGCCGGGTCAAGTTAGACAGAACAGACAGAAGACAGACAGAAAGACAGAAAGACAGCAGACAGACAGACAGACAGACAGACAGACAGACAGACAGACAGACAGACAGACAGACAGACAGACAGACAGACAGACGGACAGACAGACAGACAGACAGTCGGTAACGGGAACGAGAACTTATATGACTACTTATATGAATTAAATGAGATGCTCCCCACCAGGGACGGGCGAAGCCGGGCCGGTCAGCTAGTATCTTATATATAAACAGGATTGTGTGGGTATGTCTGGTATGTCCTTTATGCGTTCGCGAACGCATCCGATATGAGATGAAATTTTCTACAAGTCTTCCTTTCATTCAGCGCAGCCCACTGGATATTTATTTTTTAGTGTGAAATCGGCTGCTTACTTAATTTATTTAATTTTTCATTTTACATTGTAATTTATATACAGCGAGGGGACTTAACCTGTAAAAGTTGTTTCAAGGGCATAACTTTTCTGTATAAATTATAGTCTATTGTTGCATCGTATTTAAAGATTTTTAAACTCTTTGTCTATAGTTATATAAAGGCATATGGGGTTATAATAAATAGGATCAATCTTTAAGGCATTTTCCAAAGTTTTATAAAATAATGCATAATGCATAACATTGTACTCATCTTTTTTATGCTTAAAGAATAATAAATACCTTTTCTCTATCAAGTTTGAAGATTTTATATTTCTTTAAACTGTCGCCAATCTGAGAAAACATGGAACACTTCAGCCATTATTAAAACTACAGGCATATGGGTTTTTTACTCCTCCCCCCTCCTCCCCCTTTCCCCCAACCTCTTCCCCCTTCCCCCCCCCATCCCCCCTCCTTTTCCACCCCCCCCCCTCTTTCCCCCCTCCCCCCCCCCCCCTTTCCCCCCCCTCCCTTTTTCCCCCCCCCTTCCTCCCCGCCTCCTGCCTCCTCCCTCCTCCTAATCCCTCCGTTCCTTCCCCCCCCCTCCCCCTCCCTCCCCCTCCCTCCTCCTCCTCCTCCCTCCCCCCCCCCCAGTCCTCCCCCTCCTCCTCCTCTTCCTTTCCCCCCTTCTCCCTCCTCCCCCTCCCCCTCGAACCTCCTCCTCCTCTCCTCTCCCTCCTCCTCATCCTTCCTCTCCTTCTCCCCCTCCCTCCTCATCCTCTCTCATCCTCTCTCCTCCTCCTACCTCTACCTCCTCCTCCTCCTCCTCCTTCCATCCCTCCACACCCTCCTCTCCCTCTTCCCCTCCTCCCCCTCTCCCCCCTCCCCCTCCCCTCCTTCTCCCCCTCCTCTACTCCCTCCTCCTTTCCCTTTTTTCTTCCCCCCTCCTCCTCCTCCTCTCCTTCCCCCCGCCTCCTCCCTCCTCTCCCTCCTCCTCCCTCCATCTCCCCCCCTTTTCCCCCCTCCCCCTCCTCCTCCTGCGTTCTTCTCCTTCCTCCTCCTCCCCCCTCCTCCTCCTTCCCTTCCCCCTCCCTCTTCCTCCTCCCTCCTCCCGCTCCTCCTCCCCTCCCCCCCCTCCTCCTCTTCCTCCCCTCCTCCTGCCTCCTCCCCTCCTCATCCTCCTCCCCTCCTCCTCCTTCCTCCTCCTTCCTCCTTCTCCCTCCTCCCTCCGTCCTCCTCCTCCCTCCTCCTCCTCTCTCCTCCTCCTAATCTCTCCTCCTCCCTCCTATTCCTCCCTACTACTCCTCCTCCTTCCTCCTCCCTCCTCTTCCCTCCTCCTCCTCTCTCCGCCTATCTCTTCCTCCCTCCTACTCCTTCCTCCTCCTCCCTCCTCCACCTCCCTTTTCCTCCTCCCAGCTCCTACTCCTCCTTTTTCTTCTTCTTCTGCTGCTGCTGCTGCCGCTGCTCCATTTACCCAAGTTAATTGTAGGGGAAGGTGTTAAGATCTTTCAAGTGCTCTTTTCTAATGCTTTTTGTAAGTTGGTCTTCGTTATCTAAGGTTGTTCTAACAGCAACCAATAAATGATTAGACCGACAGGCAGACAGACAGACAGACAGACAGACAGACAGCAGAGAGGGGGGGACGACAACAGACAGACAGACAGACAGACAGACCAGTCCCCGGGAAAGGGAACTTATATGACTACTTTATGAATTAAAAATTTGATGCTCCCCATCAGGGGGCTTGGGGCAAGCCCCCGGATCAGACGACAGATAGACAGACAGATAGATAGTCGGAACGGAACGGGAGCTTATATGACTACTTATATGAATTAAAAGAGATGCTCCACACCAGGAGCTGGGCGATGCCGGGCTGGGTCAAAGACAGACGGGCAGACAGACGACAGACAGACAGACAGACAGACAGACAGACAGCAGACAGACAGATAGCCGGTAACGGGAACGGATCTTATATGACTACTTATAGAATTAAATGAGATGCTCCCCACCAGGGTCTGTCGAAGCCGGGGCCGGGTCAGTAGCTTATATATAAAAGGCAATGTGTGTGGATGTGTATGTCTGTAGTATGTCCTTTATGCGTTCGCGAACGGCCCATCCGATTGAGATGAAATTTTTCTACACGTCTTCCTCTCATTCCAGCGCTGCCAACTGTCATATTTTTTTTCTTCTCTCCTCCTCCCTCCCTCTCCCCCTCCCTAAATACGTACGTAAATATTTGATGATGATTGATGATGAAAGAATCCCCGAACCAAAACACTTGAAAAAGTGAAGAAAATGACGTGACTACACAGAATCGTCACACGGCAATCATCATCATCATCAAGTGCCGTGCCGGACGGCGATAGGCGTTCATGGCTCTCCGTAGATCTCGGTCTTTTGGTTTTCTGGATCAACTCTGCTGCTGATATTCCTCCATGCCACGGCCAATATCAATAACAATTCATCTTTTTAGTGTACGGAAGTTATCTACAGTCATGTAAAGTGAAGAACAATCAATGGAAGGACCGAAATCACAGAATCTAGACGAGTATGAATCGGAAAAGGCGAACCCCCCTTTCCCTCTTCTCCTCCTCCCTCCCCTCCCTCTACCCTCCTCCCTCCACCCTCCTCCTCCCCCTTCCTCTTCCTCCCTCTCCCTCCTCCTTCTCCCTCTTCCTCTCCCTTCCTCCTCCCTCCTCCTCCTTCCCCCCGCCTCCCCCTCCTCCCCCCCCCCCCCCTTCCCCCTTTTCCTCCTCCCCCTCCTCCAATTTACCCTTCCTCTTCCCCTCAACCTCCTCCCTCTCCCTCCCATCCTCCTCCCTCTTCCTCCTCCTCCCCCCCTTTTCCTACTCCCCCTTTTCCTCCTCCCTCTTTTCCCCCTCCCCCGCTCTCCTCCTGCCTTTCCTCCCCCCTCCCCCTCCCTCTACCAAACCCTCCTCCTCCTTCCCACTTCCTCCTACCCTCCTCCTCCTTTCCCCCTTCTTCCTCCCCCCTCTCCCTCCTCCTCCCCCCTCCCCCCTCCCTCCTCTTCCTCCCCACCCCCAAACCCCCCCTCCCCCCTCTTTCCCCCTCCTCCCCCCCCTTTTCCCCCCTCCTTCACCTCCTCCCTCCTCCCTCTTCCCCCTCCCCCCCCCTTTCCCTCCCTCCCTTCCCTTACCTCCTCCCCCCCCCCCTCCATCTTTTTCCTCCACATCCCTCCCCCTCCCACTCCTCCCCCTCCTCAACTTCCTCCTTCTCCTCCTCCTTTCCCCTCCCTCCCCTTTTCCCTCCTCCTTCTACCCCCCTTCCCCCCCTCCCTCCCCCCATTTTCCCCTCCTCCCTCCTCCCGCCTCCTCTCCTTTCCTCTCCCTCCTCCTCCTCCCCCTCCTCCTCCTGCGCCCCTCCCTCCCTCCTCCTCCCCCCTCCCTCCTCCTTCTCCCACCTCCCCTCCTCCCCCCCCTTCCCCCCCCTCCTCCTTCTCCCTCCTCCTAAACCTCCTCCCTTTTCCTCCCCCTCCTTTTCCCCTCCCCTCTTCCCTCTTCCTCCTCCTCCCCCCCTCCTCCCTGCTCCTCCCTTTTTCCCCCTTTTCCCCCCCCCCCTAATCCTCCTCCTCCCTCCTTTTCCCCCTACTTCCCCCTCCTCCTCCTTTTTCTGCCCATTCTTTCCCCCCCCCCTCTCCCTCTTCCTTTACCTCCTCCTTTCTCCCCCTCTCTCCTCCCCCTCCTCCCAATTTCCCCCCTTCTCCCCTCCCTCTACCTCCTCCCCCCCCCCTCCTCGTCTTCTTTTCCTTTCCCACATCCCCCTCCCCCTCTTCCTCCTCCTCCCTCCTCATCATTCTTCCTCCCTTTTTTTCCCCCTCCTCCCCCTCCCCCACCCCTTCCTCCTCCTCCTCCCTCTCCCCCCCTCCCCCCCCTCCCCTCCCCCTCCTCCTCCCTCTCCCCCTCCTCCCTCTCCCTCCTCCTCTTCCTTCGTTCTCCTTCTCCCCTTCTCCTCTCTCCTCCTCCCCCTCCCCCCCTCTCCCTCCTCCTCCCCTCCTGCGTTTTCCTCCTCCATCCTCCTTCTCCTCCCTCCTCCTCCCCCTCCTCCCTCCCCTTCTCCTCCCTTCCCCCAATCCTCCTCCTAAACCTCCTCCTCCCCTTTCCTCCTCCTCCCCCTTCTTCCTCCTCCTCCCTCTTTCTCCTCCCCCCCTCCCCCTTTTCTTTCCCCCCCCCTCCTAATCCCCTCGTCCTCCCTCCTATTCCTCCCTACTCCTCCTCCCTCCCCTCCCTCCTCCTCCTATCTCCGCCTATCTCTTCCTCCTCCCCCTCCTCCCTCTTTCCCCCTACCGCTCCCTCTCTTCCTCCTCTCTCCTCCTCCCTCCTCCCTTTTCCCCCCTTCTCCTCCTCCCCCCTCCTCCTTCCTCCTCCTTCCTCCACACCCCCCTCCCCCTCTTCCTCCTCCTCCTCCTCATCATTCTTCTTCCTCCTCCTTTTCCCCCTCCTCCCCCCTCCCCCTCCTCCCCCCTCCCTCCTCCCTTTCTTCCCTCCTCCTTCTACCTCTTCCTCCTCCTCCTTCCTTCTCCTCCCCCTCCCTCCTCCCCCTCCTCCTCCTGCGTTCTCATCCTCCTCCTTCTCCCTCCTCCTCCTTCTCCCTTCTTCTCCATCTTCCCCCTCTTCTCCTCCCTCCTCCTCCCTCCTCCCCCTCTTCCTCCTCCTTCCTCCCTTTTCCTCCTTTTTTCTTCTTCTTCTGCTGCTGCTGCAGCTGCTCCATTTACCCAAGTTAATT
This sequence comes from Cepaea nemoralis, assembly GCA_014155875.1. Taxonomy (NCBI): domain Eukaryota; kingdom Metazoa; phylum Mollusca; class Gastropoda; order Stylommatophora; family Helicidae; genus Cepaea; species Cepaea nemoralis. The sequence goes on from JACEFZ010004137.1 coordinate 118,953, forward strand.
GTTGAGGGGAATATGTAAAGATCTTTCAAGTGCTCTTTTCTAATGCTTTTTGTAAGTTGGTCTTCGTTTATCTAAGGTTGTTCTAACCGCAACCAATAAATGATTAGGACAGACAGACAGAAGACAGACAGACGACAGCAGACAGACAGACAGACAGACAGACAGACAGACAGACAAAAAAGAAAAAGGGAAAAAGGGACAGGGCAGACAAAAAAACAAAAAAAACAGACAGACAGGGGGCGGGGAAAAAAAAAAAGTACAGGGGGGGCCAATAAAAGGAAAAAGACAGAAAAAGACAGACAGACAAAAGTCGGGAACGGGAA
>JACEFZ010004138.1:0-16767 GCA_014155875.1 Cepaea nemoralis
TTTTGAAATTTTTTTTTTTTGTTTTTTTTGTTAATGTTTGTTTTTTTGGGGGCAATTTTTTTTTTTTTTTTTTGTTTTAATTTTAAAATGTGATTTTTTTTTTTAATTTGGGATTTTTTAAAGGTTCTCTTGTCCATGATTTCCAAGTTTGTTTGTGTATATCCTTTCTTTGTAGTCTGGTACTGCTAATCTGCAGTCCTTTGGCTTCTGCCAGGTTGATGACTCTCCATCCATTATCATTTGAAGTTGTATGTAGGCTTTCCATACCGGCCACTTTTTTATTAGTTTGCTCTCTACCTATTTTTGCATTGAAGTCTCCCAGCACAATCAGGATGTCCTGTTTGGGGGTTTCTTCTATGAAATCTTCCAGATCATTATAAAAGTCTTCTTTAATATCATCTTCTTTCTCTTCAGTAGGTGCATGTACATTAATCATCGTTATATTTTTCCATTTACCTTTTATTCGTAATTTACTAATCCTGTCATTAAAAGCTTTAAAGTTTAAAATGTTCCCCCATAACTCTTTTTTGATGACAAATCCTGTTCCTAATTCATGTTTATTTTGGGTGTTTCCTCCATATATTATAATCATTCCATTTTGCTCTAAAGTACCCTCTCCTGGCCACCTTATTTCTTGAATTGCTGTGATATCCATTTGATATTCAACCAGCTCCCGGGTTAGTTCTTCGGCCGCTCCAGCTCGATATAGTGTCCGTACATTCCATGTTCCAAATCTCAAAAGTCCTTTAACGTTCCAAGGTCGTTGTCCAGATAAGTCAGTCCGATATCGAGGCTCATGTATTTGTTTCGTAACAAAGAAAAGGTTTTTACAAAGGTGGGGATGTTAACCCCACGCTTCAACCCCCAACCTGGAGGACCAGGGTGTTTCTCTTTGTCTTTTCTCTACCCTTTGACCTGTCCGGCTTGGGAGGCCCTGCTGGTAGCTGCGCTACCGCCGGCATAGCTCTCAGGGTCATTGAGAAACTCAAGCTCCCCCACCACGACAAGGTGGAAACACCATCGGGGGAGCCCCTTAATAATAGAAGTAATAATAATAATAAAACCCTAGTATGACAGCCAGTCCACTTTTGGTAGGCCAGTATATGCCACATAGCTAATAACAAGTGCCTCACCAGTTATTACTATGACTGAGTCGTGTAGTATTGATTTTTAATTTTTCCACATGCCTTTATAATACATATCTTTTATATTGTTGCTGTTTTCAGTTAGCCTTGAATGATGTGTGAATGGTATAATGTATGAAAGAGAGTGATAAAAGGGCAGAATGTTAGACGGGCTTGCGTGCCCAATTCTTAACCCTTTCAAAATAAAGTTTTGTGGTTGTTGTTGTTGTTGTTGTTGTTGTTGTTGATATTCTCATGGACTCTGTTATTCCACGCGTCCATCGTTTACGTGGTCGGCCTCTTCCTCTGTTTCCCTCTGGTCTGTACATCATTGCTTGTTGTAGTATATTGTTAGTGGGTAACCTACTTGCATGGCCAAACCATTTGACTTGCTGCCTTCTAATAAAATCTAGTGCAGCTATACCCCCCCCCCCCCTCACTTAGTCCTGATTTATTCATTTCTGATCGTATCTCTTCATGATACATTGAGTATTCTTCTCAGGAATCTCATTTCTGTTGTGATTTTTCTTTTTTTCTTTTTCTGTCATTGTCCAGGTTTGGCATTGGTACCATAGAGTTGGTAGGAAGATTGTGTTGTAGTCATTGGTGCATGTTTGTTCTTTAATATTGGTGCCATTTGTCCAATGAGTTGGTTTGCCTTATTGCATCTATTTTCGATCTCGTCTTCTGATTTGCCATTTGATGATATTATACGAGGGTAAGTTAATAAGTAAGCCACACATGGCTGTAGAAAAATAACTAAACATGATAACAACATGAAACCAGTTTATTTTTATACATACATTGTCCCAAGGGGAAGACTGAGAAGTAAATACCTGGATGGCTTGGCAATGTGACATGGTCGAGACACGGAGCTTATCCACGACTCTGGTGATAGAGTGAGATGGCAGAACATGATCGCCCACGCTTACCGGCATGGCACAATATGGATGGATGGATTGTCCCTTTATTTCTCAACATAATTTCCACCAACATTGATGCACTTATCCCATCGTTTTATCAGTCCTCCCAAAAAGGCTGCATAGAAAAGCGTGATCTGTTCTCATTTAGCACCCATCCCACAGAACTGTGTGACTTACTTATTGACTCTCGCTCGTAACATTTTCTACCCAGCTATGCACAGCTTTAAGGGACAGACATTTGTCAGCATAAACACTGAAAACTCACCTTGGTGGGAGACATTTCGCGAATGACGCCGAAGTTGAATGTGAAGTGAAAACGTGGTTTAGAAAACAGAGCAAGCAGTTCTACTGCAGCGTATTGGGGGGGGGGGGGGCTGATAAAACGATGGGATAAGTACATCAATGTTGGTGGAAATTATGTTGAGAAATAAAGGGACAATGTATGTATAGACATAAACTGGTTTCAAATTATCATGTTTAGTTTTTTTTCCTTCAGCCATTTGTGACTTACTTATTACCTTACTCTCGTACTTCCAAGGTACTTGAAACTCTTTACTTGTTTCAAGGGATGTTCGTTTCAGTTTAGGTGAATCGTTTTTGCTTTTTCTTCTTTAGTTACAGTCATTATCTCTGTTTTACTTGCGCTAATTTTCATGTTATGTTCCCTACACATTTCATTTAGACTATTCATGTGGTCTTGTAATTCAGCTCTGATTTTGCTATTAGTGCCTGGTCGTCCGCAAACAGGAGTTCTCTAATGGTTAGGTTTGCAGATGGTTCTTCTTCCGTGTTCTCGTCATGCGGTGTTCTTGCTGTCTCTGTTTGGCTGGTTTCTTTACATATGTTGTTTATATATGTTATGAACAAGAGAGGGGACAGGACACAACCTTGTCGTACTCCAGATCGTATGGTGAAGGGTTCTGAGTGTCCTCCAGTTGCTCTCACTAAGCATTCACTGTTGTTGTATAAGCTTCTACATAGGTTTGTTAGATGTGTACTCATTCCATATTGTTTAAGGATTTCCCACATCTTGTGTCTATCTACTCTATCAAATGCCTTTTCTTGGTGGACAAAGGCTAAGTAGAATGTTTCATTGAATTCGCTTTGTTTTTCTATAAGTTGTCTAAGAGCAAAAATGGCATATGTGCATATTTTGTTTTTCCCAAATCCAAGTTGTACTTCGCTTTGCTGGGGTTCTATAGCAGTTGGTAATCTTTTCTCAAGAATTGTGCGAAATAATTTCCCAGTATGATTCAACAATGAAATGCTTCTGCATTGTGTGCAATCGCTTTTGCTGCCTTTTTTTCAAATTAGGAAAAATATGGCGTTTCCCTAGTCTCGTGGTGTCTGTTGTTCTACCCAAACATGGTTGAATAGTTTATGTAGCCATGCTGGCTGTGAGAATTAGAAGATTGTGATATCGAGATGAACAAGAAGAATATGTAAACTTTGACAATAAATTATAAGATGGGTTATTGGACGTCAACATTATGTCCACACAAGACAGTTGGAATAGAGAACTGACACACGCGAGAGGTCACGGGCTGTACAGCGGTATATAGGTCACACAGTCAACGCAGAGATCGTAATTGGCAGATACCGCTAGCTGGGTTGAAGTACGCAGAAGGTCAGCACATCAAGACGTGATGACGTGATTGGCCAGTCGGGAATAAATATTGTGTGATTCTGGATAATTGCAACTGGAACAGTGATAGAAATTAAAACAATGAGAATATTTGTGTTTATTAGAGACTGTGCAAATAAAATAGAGTGATTTATTGAAAAGAACAACGTAAATTATTTAGTAAAAATATGGACTTCGTGAATAGAAACTGTTCTCTCTCTCTCTCTCTCTCTCTCTCTCTCTCTCTCTCTCTCTCTCTCTCTCTCTCTCTCTCTCTCTCTCTCTCTCTCTCTCTCTCTCTCTCTCTTACACACACACACACACACACAAACAGTGCGATATTAGAGACACTTTAATTTAAAAGAACAGTGCGATAAATATATGGCCATTTTATGTTTTTTAATGCTATGAACAGTAATTTATAGAATTGTGGTAATTAATAGAGCAGAAGTGTGTAGTTATCGATCGTGTCAGTGTTGGTGAAATAACGTATTTACAGTGTTAGTGATTGAAACTAATGATAAACATATTGAAATTAGTTGTGAGAAGGAATAATTAAGTAAATATCACTACAGAAGGTTGTGATTCAGTGTTATATAGGTTGTGCGTATATTTTTTTTAGGAGTGATTGATTGCGTTGACTGATAGGCACACGTTATGTTTTTTTTTAAAATTCGCATATCCTTTTTACAGGACATCGCTGTCAACATCAGCATCTTTCAGATGATTGTTGATCTCTTGGCAAGATTACGCTCAGTAGTTTGCCATTGCTTTCTGAGCGGACGGCTCAGTATCCCGCAAGTCACCAACGCGGTTAGGACCGCTTCCAATTCTTGCACGCTGCGAGACCCTGCGTGGATAAACGGGATTACGGAGAAAGTTGTGTAACCCCTCGGCCAGAGAGACCGGCTTCACGTTATGTTAGGAAAGTTTAAATAGGCAAACAATAGTGACTTTAATCATTAGGAAGAGCAATTCATTAGTAAACATTGTGTTTGTGTATTACGATAAGAATAGTTAGCATGTAATGCAGTTACTGCTTCCTGGCCTAGAGGTTAGCGACTTTTCTCCGTAATCTCGTATACTCCCTAAGTAACGTGACGACGTTGAGAATCAGCAGTGGTTCGAATCGTGTCGGTAACTTACGGGGTATGTGAGCCGGCCGCTCAGAAAGAAATGGCAAACTACTGAGCGTAATCTTGCCAAGAGATGAACATACAGCTGAAAGATGCTGATGTTGACAGTGATATCCAGTAAAGGATACGCAAACATATTTAATGCAGTTACTACAACGTATTTATTTTTAATTAGTGGATTCCTACAACGTATTTATTTTAAATTAATGAATCTTAAAACATATATAGGAAACATTCTGTGATATTATTTATTTATTTTTTTTTTCATTCGCATATCATTAGTGGAATACCCGATTATATTATTAGTTAAGCAATTTATACTAATGTTATAATTAACTTTGTTTATGATATATTGTTAATAAACTAACATGAGTAGACAACCTGAAGCGTAAGTATGAACTCATAGAGAAAGTTAACAATCTTAAAGAATTGATTTGATTGAGATTGTATCGATGTCGAGCAGGTTTCGTGGTTTCTTGTCGGACCTGTGGAGTCCTATGGTTGCTTTGGCGATGTTGTATTTCTTTTGTAACATTAAGAACAGCTGGTTTCGTACAGCGATGACATGGCGACAGTGGGAAACACTAGTTTGCTGTGAATCCATCCATCCATCATGTGCCATGCCGGTAGGCGTGGGCGGTCATGTTCTGCCATCTCACTCGATCACCAGAGTCGTGGATCAGTTCCGTGTTTCTGTCTCGACCATGCCACAAGGCCAAGCCATCCAGATACTTGTTTCTAGGTCTTCCCCTTGGTCTGTTCCCCTCGATCTTACCAGTTGTCACCAAGTTCTCCAAATCATTTCTTCTCATAACATGTCCAAAAAATTGTGACTGTCTACGTCTAATGTCTCTGATCAGTTTACGATCTTCATTTGTTTCTTGAAGGACTTGTTCATTGGTCTTTCTGGCTGTCCATGGTATTCTTTGCATTTTCCTCAGAAACCACATTTCTACAGCCATCAGATGTTTTTCAGCCTGGCTGCTCATTGTCCAAGCTTCACATCCATATAAAAGTACAGGTTCTATGTAGCATCTCAACACTCTTTTTCTCGTTTCAATTGACATCTTTTTATTGGTCAGTATGTTTTTCATCTTGCTAAAGGCTACTTTTGCCATGGCGATTCTTGTTCTAATCTCTTCAAGGCATCTCCCATCAGATGTTATTACTGTTCCGAGATAATTGTACCTATTCACTTGTTGAAGAATATTCCCATTTACTTGTATATTACACTGTGGTATTTCGTTCTTCCTAGTGACGACCATAATCTGTGTCTTTTTACAATTTAATTCTAACCCTAGTTGTTCACTGTGTGTAACAACCGCATCTACTAAATTTTGCAGGTCCTGTTCATTGTCTGCAATCAAGACTGTATCATCTGCATATCTAATGTTATTGATGCATCGTCCCCCAATGTTGATTCCTTCCATATCTTCAATATTTCTGAAAATATTTTCACTGTACAGGGAAAACAGATCTGGAGACATTACACATCCCTGTCTCACACCTCTCTTAATAGGCTGATATTGGCTTACTTCATTATCAACTCTTATGGCAGCTTGTTGTTTCCAATATATGTTTTTTACAAGTCTAAGGTCTTTCCCATCAATTTGTAGATCTTCAAGCATCCTTATCATGTTGACATGTCTCACTTTATCGAAAGCCTTTGTGTAGTCAATAAAGCAAAGGTGTAGATCTTTGTTTACTTCTATAGAACGTTCGATTACGGTTCTCAGTATATACACAGCATTTACTGTACCCTTGCCTTCTACAAACCCACATTGTTCTTCTCCTATTTCAGGTTGTATTTTCCTCCTAACTCTTTGCATGATAATTCTTAGCAAAATCTTCGTGATGTGACTCATTATACTAATTGTTCGATGTTGATCACATTCCAAGGCTCCCGATTTCTTTGGGATTGCAATAAATACAGAATTACATAACTCCTGAGGTATACTTCCAGTATCATATATTGTATTAAGCAGACTGGTAACTTTATCTATTCCATATTCTTCTAAAGCATTAATCATTTCTGTTGTGACGCTGTCTGGACCGGGGGTCTTGCCAGATTTCATATGATTAAGAGCATTCTGAACCTCCATCTTCAAAATTGTTGGCCCTTCATTATTATTCTGAACATCATACTGTTCGTCTCTGTTATCGTCATAAAGGTTTTTCACGTAATCTGACCATACATGTAAAATCTGTTCTTTTTCTATTATGACTCTTCCATCTTTTGTCTTTAGGCAGCCTGCTGATGTACGTGTTCTTTGATTGGTAAGCTCCTGAATTCTTTTGTGCATTAGTTTCGCATTTTTACTGTTGTGTTGTTTTTCAATTTCTCTGCAATTTTTCTCAAGCCATGTTTCTTTTGCCTCTTTACATAAGGTTCTGACTTTTCTGTGAATTTCTTCATATTTGTCAGGATTATTTTTGTTCTGTCTTCTTGTTTCCATTAGTTGCAAAGTTTCTTCAGTCATCCATGTCTTACGGCCCACTTTCTTTACTTTTGGAATAGTTTTTTCTGCTGCACAACTGATTGAATTCTTCAGCATTTCCCATTGATCATCTACATCTTGAAATAGGATCTCTAGATCAGACAATAAATCAAATTTGTTCTTTACTTCTATGTTAAAATTATCTTGTATTTCTTTGTCAGTTTTTAATTTGCACAAGTCATATTTAGGGTTTCCTGCTGTATACTTGACTTTCTTTAACTTAACCCTCAATGTGCCAGTAATTAATATGTGATCACTGTAACAGTCTGCATTTGGAACTGTTTTTACAACTGTTAACGCATTTCGAAACCTTTTGCTAATCAGGATGTAATCTATCTGGTTTTTAATCCTGCTGTCTGGACTCCTCCATGTCCATAATCTTCTAGGATGTTGTTTAAACCAGGTGTTTCCTACCACCATTTCTTGTTCTTTTGGCCATTCTACAAGTCTGTAACCTCTTTCATTTCTCTCTCCCAAACCATGGTTGCCTACACTGCATCCATCGCTTTGCTTTCCTATTTTTGCGTTGAAATCACCCATTATGATATTTATTTCTGATTTTTTACAGTTCTTCAAAGCAGATTCAATGTCATTATAAAATTCCTCTATGCTTTCTTCACTGCTTTCACTTGTTGGGGCATATACTTGAATGACATTTATTTTAAAAGGTCTTCCGTTTAATTTTACTAATATAACTCTGTCTGACACAGCCCAGTATCCTTTGACAGAATTTGATGTTTGCTTATCTAACATAATGGCAACACCTCTTTGCTGTTCTTCTCCCCCAGAGTAAATAATTTTACAATCCTCTCCTGTCCTTATCCCTGCTCCTCTCCATCTCGTTTCCGATATTCCTAATATGTTAATCTTTTCTCTCTCCATTTCTTTTTTGATGTCTTCTAACTTTCCATCTGCATTCATTGTTCTAACATTCCAAGTACCTATTTTCAATGATATTAATCTTTTGCACCTAGTAGCCTGTTGACGGTCTGGAGTCACCTGGTGCGCATGACTATCCCTACCGGGCGAGGCTGCTCCTATGGAGCACCCATTTACGCCGTTTCTCTGATTATCGATAAGTGAACACAACATGATTTTCTTGGCATCTGTAAAGAAGGTAGTTTGCCATTGCTTTCCTTCCCATCAGTGACCATACTGGTCAGTGACCGTAGCCATTGTCTCCTCAAAAAAGAGATCCTCTGCCTACCGTCGTGAAGGTGGAGACCATAACCTACAACAATCTGTCGGCTGCTCTCCATCTTCATCCACCACCTGCACCCATGGCTTCACGTAACCCAGATCGGGGGGCTAAACGGGTACTCCACCTTGCCCAAGGGTGTCCCGTAGGCTAGCGGAGGGAAGGGGGCGCCTTACTTCTCCTTTGATAGGGGATACCCCTACCCCGCTGCTGTGAAGACAGTATGATTAAATTTTGGTTCGATATTATGGGAATAATTGGAGAGTTTCAGTTTGAGTCGATCAAGTACTGGCATTTCCAAGTCTTACAAGAGTAAATTTTGGTTGATATCATTTAAGGACTTTGGTTTGATATTATATGAATAAGTTAGATGGGTTCGTTTAGGATCGGTTGAATCCTGCATTGCTTTGACGGTGATGGGCTTTTTCGTAACATCTGGTATATCTCTTGGGTACATCACCTAATTGGCACCTTGCCGTCTTGACAGACGATAGTTTGTGCTCTAAAAAGGCATAATAACTTTTAACTATGGCGGTAGCGAGTGTGACTGATAAGGCCAATTTGCGCTGTAAATGTCCGTTCACAGTGGGTGCATGTGAACACGTGGTCATTTCCACCATCATGCACCATCTTACGTCTCAAACGCTTGGTGTGTGACTTTTCTGTAATAATTTTCTCCTTTGACTTTATTCCATTTCTGATATTTGCCCTCCATGCAACACGTTCAGCGGCGACTTGCTCCCAATGTGCATTATCAATGCCTGTATCAATCATGTCCCGCTTACACACATCTTTGTATCGTAGTAGAGGCCGACCCTGAGATCTCTTACCCATCTGTAATTCACCAAAAAAGATATCCTTTGGTATTCTACCATCATCCATCCTCCTAAGATGTCCCTATCCATCTAAGTCTACGAAGACTGAGCATGGAATAAACTGTCACACAACCTGATCTTTCCAATACTTCAGTATTTGTGATTTTGTCTTGCCACTTAATACCAAGAATTCTTCGCAGACACCGCATATGAAAGCTGTTTAAATTGTTCTCTTGGTGTGAGTAAGTTGTCCAGGTTTCACTGCCATAGAGAAGAGTACTAAGGACACAGGCTTGATAGACAAGGACTTTTGTTTTGGCAGTAAGCTTCCTGTTCTCCCAGACTCTTTTTCTTAACCTGTTCATTGTTGTTGCTGCCTTACCAATCCGGATGTTGATTTCCTGATCTAGGGATAATTTGCTATTTACCACTGATCCTAGATATGTAAAATGGTCTACTATCTCTAGTTCGGCGTCGTCAATAAAGATTGATGGTACCGTTTCTGATGGCTTTACTGAGTTGACCAACATTCAACTCCATCTGTCAACTTTGCCATCGCTTGCACCATCTCATGTTAGATTTGCAGGGATTCTCATAAATTATTTACACATTACAACAATGCGATAAGGTCGTCGTAGGCATAGTATAATTTATCTTCTTAAATTCCTCATCCATGCACCCTGTAATAGTCTGTAGACAGTGGATACCCCAAACACCCATCACAAAACAACAACAACAAATGTATATATAGTTCGGACACGATCTACTCGTCCAACCCCCTAGATATTGTGTAGCTTCAGCGCCTTTTCCAATTCAGAGGACTGAAATCTAACTGCTTTGGTATCCAATGTCTCCCCGGACATCTCCATGCGTTCCTCATTCGTGTTTTAACATGAGCATCCCCACCCTTCTTCATACCATTACACACTGGGTGGAGGAACGTGTGGGTCCTGGAAATATCTCACTTTTATTCAAGAGTACTGGTATCTGGTTTGCCTCTTTCTTTTGTCATTGAAATTTGTTGTCATTCCCCTATGGCTTCGTCGACTCAGCTTATATTAAATAGATCACGCTGTCATAAGTAAATCGTGGTCAGTCGTGAGGGTCTGTTCAAGGCACTAAAGAAGATTGGCTGCCCACCAACTCTTCTGTCCATTGTGGAATCGTTCCACACAGGCATGAAGGGTATAATCAAGTTTGATGGTGCAACTTCTGAAGAATTTGAAATCAAGAGTGGAGTTAAGCAAGGTTGTGTACTAGCTCCCACCCTCTTTGGAATATACTTTTCACTTCTACTGAAATATGCATTTCATGATCAGGATGGTGGTATATACATTCACTCACACTCGGATGGCGGCCTCTACAATTCTCAGAGATTGAAGGCTAAGACCAAAATTAGGAGGGTACTGATCAGAGAGTTGCTTTTTGCAGATGATGCTGCAGTTACGACCCACTCTGAGGAAGAATTGCAATGTCTACTATCTGCATTCTCCAATGCTTGTTCTGAATTTGGTTTAACAATTAGCAAAAAGAAGACACAGATTATGTCACAAGATGCACATGGGGTACCATCAATCTTTATTGACGACGCCGAACTAGAGATAGTAGACCATTTTACATATCTAGGATCAGTAGTAAATAGCAAATTATCCCTAGATCAGGAAATTAACATCCGGATTGGTAAGGCAGCAACAACAATGAACAGGTTAAGAAAAAGAGTCTGGGAGAACAGGAAGCTTACTGCCAAAACAAAAGTCCTTGTCTATCAAGCCTGTGTCCTTAGTACTCTTCTCTATGGCAGTGAAACCTGGACAACTTACTCACACCAAGAGAACAACTTAAATAGCTTTCATATGCGGTGTCTGCGAAGAATTCTTGGTATTAAGTGGCAAGACAAAATCACAAATACTGAAGTATTGGAAAGATCAGGTTGTGTGACAGTTTATTCCATGCTCAGTCTTCGTAGACTTAGATGGATAGGACATCTTAGGAGGATGGATGATGGTAGAATACCAAAGGATATCTTTTTTGGTGAATTACAGATGGGTAAGAGATCTCAGGGTCGGCCTCTACTACGATACAAAGATGTGTGTAAGCGGGACATGATTGATACAGGCATTGATAATGCACATTGGGAGCAAGTCGCCGCTGAACGTGTTGCATGGAGGGCAAATATCAGAAATGGAATAAAGTCAAAGGAGAAAATTATTGCAGAAAAGTCACACACCAAGCGTTTGAGACGTAAGATGGTGCATGATGGTGGAAATGACCACGTGTTCACATGCACCCACTGTGAACGGACATTTACAGCGCAAATTGGCCTTATCAGTCACACTCGCTACCGCCATAGTTAAAAGTTATTATGCCTTTTTAAAGCACAAACTATCGTCTGTCAAGACGGCAAGGTGCCAATGAACATAAGTAAAGTTCATGACACTTACGTCTCGCTCACAGTTATTCCGACTTGAGCATCACCATCATACTCAAATATGTGATTGCATTCATTATATCTTTCTTACTAACCGTATATTATTCTTCTTTTTTTTTCTATTTTATACCTGTTATCTTTACAATACTACTCCTATTACAATCCAATACTAAACTAATTAGTTAATGAAATAATAAATAGCATTATACTGCACGTCTAAGGAACTCTTTCCTTTAAATTAATAAATCACAATATCCATCAACAAATATCATCAATACATATAAAATTATAGTAATAATTAGCACTTTTACTCATTAATGCACTTTATAATATATATTGTTTAACCAACTATCACTAATCTATCAATCAATCAATGAAATATATTTATTCAATCAATAATTCATTATAATATCCCTACTGAAACTGCATTCCATGTAAATCAATAGTTCACAATATACATTACTAAATATCAATAATAAATATCCAATGATAATAATAACCATGTATTTATAGCAATAATAATTACTGCTTTTAACTTAATTTTACACATTGTATTTTATGAGTAAAATGAAATAGATTTCCTTAATCAATAAATTCATCAACAATCTCTATATAACTACATATCCATTCTCATATAGCAATACAGCTACTTTTCCCATAAGCCATCTATTCTCCTCACGGAATAAATCTCAACTATTTCACTCTTCTTGTATGGCTTTATGGCACAATTTAAAAAAAAAATATTAGTAACACTTGTTCTGAGCAAACAAAAATATTTAACAATGCTAGTTTTATAAGAATACGTTAATTCATAGTTCCCCCATACATGAGTATTCCCATGCTACTAAACCAACATTTCTATCAACTAATCTGTAATGTGCATCTGCCACCACGCAGCGATCACGAGCCAAGTTCATCACATGTCAGCAAAAGTACCTCACCTAATCTTAATATCAATGTAGTTTTACCTGTCCAAGACATAGTTCAACATCAAAATCTTTCATGAAAGCAATAATAGAAACTCGTGTTCCCTGAGATCATAACTGGACCACTTTCCACCGCCATGAGTTATCAACCAAAATAAAACACAACAAACCATAACGGTGGTCAGCCGAACATTTGATCTAGCTTCCTATATCATCAATTATGTCTTCCCACCGTGAAGATGCACACGTCGGTACAGAGAGGAAACGCGATAAACTCCACATATGGACAGAGCTCCCCCATCAATGTTGACATAAAGTCTTGTACGGCTTACATTTCAACCAATGTTTACCCCTGACGATAGCCCCGCCAATGCTGTGCCTTAAGAGAGACCAGATGTTACCACACAGAAAAATAAACACCGCATCGTCAAAGCACAGCTAGGATATTCACCGATCCGAAATGAAACCCATCCAGTTTATTAAATAGTATCGACCCAAACTCCAATAAGTAATGTTAGCAAACTTATTCATGCGATTTGTTAGGTGTTAAATCAATATATTAGATTTTTTTTCAAACCACAAATAAATAATTAGTTCTTCATATCAACAATATTAATTCTGTAAACAACAAATGTCAATCATTATCATGCAAATATATAACTCCTAAACGCTGAACTTCAATGTTAATATAAGGTTTTCATTAATTAATAATATCAACAAATTAGTCAAGTTCATTTCTGGGTTCATACTTACACACCCAGCTTTCTAATTATGTTAATTTATTAACATTATAACGGTAACATAAACGAAATTAATTATAATATATAATTCATAAGATAATTCAATTTAACTAATAATGATAACTTGTAATAACAATTTACCAATATATGCTAATATTACTTCACAAAAGTTTTTTGTTTACATAACTATTTACTACTAAATTACTGCTTTATACTACCGTACAAATTAATTTCTAATACTTACTACTTCTTAATTTAATATTGCACAACAGATTATAATTAATAAATCGCAAATAATTATGATCACTTATCACCACACACCGTAATATCTAATCACTTAACATCACTAATAATCGGTTTGTTTATATCTGCTGTCTACACATTTAAAGTTCACAGTATAAAACAATGTTCTGCTGGAGCGCAAGAATCTTCTTCTTCTTCTTCTTCTTCTTCTTCTTCTTCTTCTTCTTCTTCTTCTTCTTCTTCTTCTTCTTCTTCTTCTTCTTCTTCTTCTTCTTCTTCAGCTTTCCGAGCCATTGAGGTTCTTTGCTGCAAATACAATCCGTCTCCAAGAATCTGCCTATTCATAATTGCGGTATTTCTATTTATAACAGTTTTAGTTTCGCAGTTTCTATTTCTAACGATCACATTTGTAGTTTATAATAATCGTCTACATGACTATTTCACACTGTTCGATCACATTAACGATCACAAAGAGTTTCTGTTTATGGCCAGTCCGTCTGGACTCATCAACTGTTGTTGTGACCCATCCACAGTCATATTCAGCCTTGCTCCCGTGTTGACCTCTACACAGTCATTGTATCATCTAGCGTCGCTCCCTTGTTAACCTCGCGAGAGTCGGTGAAGTATTTACGAATTATGTCGGGTGATGATCTTCTGTCCTTCGCTGGTGTCTGCCAAAATTCTAATTCACACCGCTTGTGTCATGTGTCTATTTTTGCTGGTTGTATCTATTATATTGACTGTGCTGGTCGCGAGATCCACACAGTGGCAGGCAGGGAGATTTGCTCGCAGCAGACGAGCAATATCTCCGGCGGGCCTATTCCCGTTGATCGCGGGATCCGCACGAGTCAGGCAGGGGAGTCTGACGGTAGTACACACTTACACAGGTCCAGACACTTGCAATTGACAGGTGTACGTGCCCAGTGGTCCGGGCGCGCATATGACCCTTACCTGCGGGGTTTGGCTGAACGCCTCTAAGTCAAGTCCCAAATGTTTAGGGTCTGGCTACTGCTCGCCTCCTGCTCGTGGGTGAGAAGTCTCGGAGGTTTGGCGCTGAACCGCCAGCTTCTGCAGCCTACCTTGTTCCAGACGTACTGGTTATCCATTCCTCTGGATCAAACAAGGCAAGGCCGAGAGAGTGAACATGTCGTTTGGTCACCACATGTTCTCTGAAGCTCTGCCCAGGCATTGTGAGATGGAATTTTGGCCAAATTTCAATCCACATACTTTGGTCTGTCAAGACTGCAAGGTGCCACTCACTTGACTATATAATACATCTAGTTCTTAAAGTTCTTTTAATTTTCACAAACTTCAGCTTTTGTTCATTTTGATGTAGGTGGTGACATCTATTTTCTACGTGTTCCGTGTAACTTACAGTTAGGTCAATAGTTCGACGATGTCTCTAGACTATTATTCGTGGAATTTCCTCCGAAATTTCCTTGAACACAATCATGTCGTCTGTATGAAACCCGTTCTTCACAAATTCTTAGCTTTTTAACACTTTCAAAATTGTTTATGTACTTTGTATAAAATTTTAACGTACACAAAGTTTGCTGACAGTTCCTTGCTTTAGCATAATCTAGTTTCAAAGATTACTGAACATTTTGCGGTTTACGCCTGTTACTTTACATTCCGTTAGGTCGTTGATATTCTCTTTATTTCTGCTTTTATTAAACATCTTCTATCTAGGGTATTATTTTGCCGGAATTCGACTCCACTTTGAACTCCCCATGTTGCCAGCGACAAGATGTTCGCTGTAGCTTGTCGTGGCTCAATCTTATTTGTTGCTAGCAATCTGAAATGCATGTTTGTGGCTTGGGGTTTTGGTTGCGGCGCTCGGACACATATAAATTTCTTTGGTGTGTCGTGGATATTCTATGAGCGCCGGTTCTGCACAGTTCACAATAGCTTCGATTTTAAACAACTCAGCGCAGCTCGAACAACAACGGGGTTCAATTTTTAAATCTTATATTGACTCCAGGTATTTAACAGTTCACAATAGCACTTACACAACGTGTCACATGATACCTAGAGTCTACAATACTACACAACCTAACTACAGGTGTAGCGGCACAGTATATGGCCGCGCTACACGACCTACAGACCCATGTCAGAATCGGCCCATGGCTCTAGCCCAACTGATCGATTGGATGCGAGCTGTCCCCTGCCCAACGATGTGCCTTGCTGTTTTCGTACAAGGCGTGAACCTCAACTTGCTTGGTCTTTACGCTAACTGCGTAAAGCTTTAGATTATCTGCACTACGTGTCCCATGACCCAGTTTGGGATATGGCAGTATCTTCTTCTTCTTCTTCTTCTTCTTCTTCTTCTTCTTCTTCTTCTTCTTCTTCTTCTTCTTCTTCTTCTTCTTCTTCTTCTTCTTCTTCTTCTTCTTCTTCTTCTTCTTCTTTTTCTTCTTCTTTGCGTTCATACGGAGTGTTTTTTCAGATGTGATTGCCGTGTGTCTGAGTTATGCGCCCTTGGGCCGAAACCCGTAGGCCAACACATCCGACTTTAGCGTGATTTTTTGACCAGGTAGCATTCCTGGGAGACTCTCACTTTTACGGTACCGTCCAGCTGGTCAAGTTGGAACAGTCGAAGATTTCACGGTCATCCCTGAAGAGAAGGCAGGGACAGTCCATGGAATTTCCGCCATCCAGGGTGGCTTCCATAATTGCAGGGCCGACACATAGCGCCCTGGTGCTGGGCTCGCCGAGGGAATCGTCAAGTCCTGCTTATGGCTGCTTTAATTCCTTACTTAAATATATTGGGCATTTCGTTCGCCCCGGGCCGTTCCCGCACGAACCAAACTGGCCTGCAGATGTATCCACTCAGCGAGTTTTCTGTTCGGACATGAGCTTGTCGTTGTGTCCGTCAGAACTGTCTCAGACACGTCGGACATTCGGAAAACTACCTAGTCAGAGCTGTTCCGAACAAGAGCGGCATTCGGAAACTAGGTAGCTGTTCCTAGCACGAGGGATATTCGGAAGACTAGTTAGAGCTTTTCCGGCCACGAAAGACATTTCACTCGGACGTAATTGCGTAGTGCCAATTTTTATTTTGCCACTCGTAGGCTGGCACTTCCGTCTTCGGCGGGCATTTTTAATGAGGTTA
>JACEFZ010004139.1:0-12729 GCA_014155875.1 Cepaea nemoralis
TGGCGCGTCCGCCCTCCACAGTAGCCTCACCTGCGAGCTTGTCAGCCCGCTCATTTCCTTGTACTCCCGCATGCCCTGGCACGAAGATGAAACTAATCTTTGCCAGCCGAGACCGCTTCAGAGGCAGCAACCATTCTCTTCGGATCGACCCCTCCTCTATCCTCTTGATCATGTTCATTGAGTCGCTAAGGAAACAAGCCCTAGTGAATGTCTGTGTCTCGAGCCATGTTATTGCTTTACTTACTGCCATGACTTCCATGGTCAGGCTACTTGTGGTTTCAGTGAAAGCACCAGAGTCCTCCTTCACAATTCTCCCTCCGGCCCGAGCTGTAAAGGCCCATGAGCTTCTCACATGTCGGACGACCGACCCATCTGTGTAGATGACCGCGTCACCGTCTAGCGAATTCTCGAAAATCAACGCTTGTACTTCAGCCTCAACAGCAGCCGGATTTTCTTGTCTGCATTTTCTATCTAGTTGGATGCAAACTGAAAAGGATGTGCAGAAGTCTGTTGGCACTTGCACCCACTCCTCGCCAGGTTCTAAGTCCTCAAGTGAACACACCTGTTGAAGAATGTCTTCGGCTTGACCCATCCACGACCGTCCTCTTTTTAACCTGCTGCCCTTCACCTTCCTAATTTCACTATGCAGTGGATGTTGTGTGTTTGCGTTAATTCTGAGGTAGGCGCGTGCCCTGCAAACTTGTATTCTCTCTTCAATGGTTGGAAAATCAAGAAGGTAGCGCATCGCCCTGCATGCTGTATCTCTTGTACATCCAAGAATAATGCGCATAGCTTCATTCTGTATCCTTTCCATCCTTTCTATCTGCTTATGGCTGAGAGTCAGGATTGCCATTGCATACTCCAAAACAGACATGACCAGCCCCTCGTACAGAAGACATAGATGGCGCTGCTCACAGTTTGCTGCCGCCATCACCCGCATCGCTGCCAAACCCCGCTTGGCCTTTGTTATCACCTGGTCTATGTGCACATTATAAGCAAGGCTTCGATCAAACCGTATCCCCAGGTAATTCATTGCCTGCGTTCTTTCCACCGTCTCTGAACACAGCATTACAGTTGGTGTTGGATTGTTGACAATATGATTATTCAACGAGAACCAAGTCACTGTTGCCTTTGTTGGGTTGACCATTGCCCCAGCTTCATCACACCAAGTACTTATGCGATTGAGTTCGGTTTGTAGTTCCACAGCAACCTCCTCTCTATCCTTACCCTGACGATACACTAAAACATCATCGGCATATGACAATGTCCTGCCAGGTCCAGTGATCTGCTCACTGGTGATTCTCACTGTGTAGGCGTTGAACAGTACCGGAGATAATGGTGATCCCTGTGGTAGGCCAGGATATATTGTTGTTGGTTCCGAAGTCCAACTGCCACATCTAAAAACTACTTTCCGTTGGAAGAGGGCTGCAGCGATCCAACTAAGGAGGAATGGACTTACGTTTAGTTCAAGAAGCTGAAACATTAAAAAATCCAGTGGTACTCTGTTGTATGCGTCCTCAAGATCAATCGCTGCAGCAACGGTTTCAGTGCCTGAGTGGAAACCTTCATAGACATCATGGGCAAAGACTGCTGCATTAGTCCAGGTTTCTCTTTTTGGACGGTACCCACCCAGGGTAGGTGGGAAAACACCTTGCCTCTCTAGTTGGCTTGATATTTTCCTGGCAATTACCTTCTCCAGCAGCTTGCCTATTGTATTCTGCATGGTTATAATTCGATATCCCTGAATTTTTTTGTGGTCTTTGTCAGGCTTCGGCAAGGGAATCAGATAGCTGTGTAACCATTCCTCCTTGATGCTAGCACTCCCTATACTGTTGTTGTACATGTCTGCTAGTTTCTCTAGCTCATTGTCGGTACACCTATTTATGTCGTCGTATCTTATGCCATCAGGACCTGGAGCACTGTTTTTTGATCGTCGAAGCACAGCCTTGATTTCTTTCACTGTCACTGTGTCTTCATCCGAAGTGTTCTGGGCCTTGCATCTGTCTGAGGTGACCTCCTTGGCCAGATTTCGGCCTCCCATGTCTGTCTGGTTGCTCTGCTCAAGGTAGCGTTCAAAGAGGGCTTTGCCCTTGTCCTCGTCAGTCCTCTGCCAGATGAGGTCAGCACCTTGGAAGTCAGAAATGCTCTTATTCTTGACTACACCACTCATGCTTTTATGTAGTCGCCAGAACAATTTCAGTGACTTGTCTGTGCTTACTCTTTGACACACCTCTGCCCATTTTTCGCTTTTAACCACCTTGACCAGTTTTTTGAAATAGCTTACTTTTGTGTGCATCTCTCTTTCTAAGTGCAAGCAGGGACTAGGATGACCAGCTCTGTTCTTCTTGGCATTTTGCCATCTCCTTACAGCACTACGCTTATCCACCCAAGCCTTCTCCACCTCGAAACTCCACCACGGTGGCTGCTCCCAGCTTTTTTTCCTGCCCTGAAATGTTCTGCGCTTGTCACGTCTTATTTTACTCACCACATCTTGCCCTGTACTGTCATACTGGAACGTCTTTACCTTTAGCTTGTGCTGCCTGGTTCTGCCTTTCTCCACCAATATGCTGCAAGGGTGGTGGTCGCTGCCATGAGTGTCCTAGGACACCCCATCTACACACTGTAGTGAGTGAAGGTGAAACTAGCGCCAGATCAATAGCACTGTCCTCATCGCCTGGACGGCTTGCTGTCCTGGTGACACAGCCACTGTTGATACAAACCAGGTCGATGGTTTCCAGTGCAGTCTCGAGCTCCTCCCCTTGTGTATTGGAGGAAGTGTTTCCCCATGATCTGCCTTTAGCGTTGAAGTCACCACAGAAAATAACATTTCTCTCGTGGCCTAATATGCCACTTAAGCACTGCCACTTCTGGGCGTCCACACTCGCATTGCGGGCATAAACATTAACCAACACGAATGGTATACTGGAATGAACTCTCCTTAAGATCTGGACGCAATGCCTACCTTAGTCCAAGATATGGACGTAATGCCTACCTTAGTCTAAGATCTGGACGTAATGCCTACCTTAGTCTAAGATCTGGACGCAATGCCTACCTTAGTCTAAGACCTGGACGTAATGCCTACCTTGGTCTAAGATATGGACGCAATGATTACCTTATTCTAAGATCAGGACTTGAGTGCCTACCTTGGACTAAGTTACCAGTGTACTTGTATATGGTTGCTGTCAAGCGAAACCAAAAACATTTTTAACAACGGGACAAGAAACATAGACATGAAAAGGATGTAGAATAGATACATGTGTACACGCATGTACATATTATTTTTTTTAAATTATTTCGCATATCCTTTACAGGACATTAGCTGTCAACACCAGCATCTTTCAGCTGTCTGTTGATCTCTTGGCAAGATTACGCTCAGTTAGTTTCATGTACATATACACATGTTAAATAAGTGCATATTTATAAAGTAACTCACGCAGACTTTCCTCCAGGTTAACATTGTACAATCCACTGCCACACATATAATACCTTGTCTCGGGGTCAGGGGTCATGGCCAAGCCGTTGAGGGACTTCAGTGCCATGGTGGGACTGGTCAGGTCTGACAGGCTTGCTGTGGCTGACACCTCCCCGTCGTCCTTGACCGTCACCTCCTCGTCCTTGACCGTCACCTCCTCGTCCTTGCCCGTCGGCTGGACCTGTAACCACACTTCGCTGTTCTCCGTTGTTTTAAGGGGAGTTGACAATGTATTCTGTTCATGGGAGTTGAACATCTCGGTGCCTGTCTTGTTCCCCTCTCTGTGGAATCATTTTGCTTGGAGCGGATTTGAACTTCCTGAAGCCCGCCATCACCGGAGTCATTCACAGCCAAGTATTGTTGAGTCCCACACACGCCACTGTTTGTGGGGATGTCCATCTTATGTGGAACCTTCCGAGGTACACGGCAATATCTTAGTGCAACATCACTGTCTGTTATCTGTGCCACAAATAGAGGTACACGGCAATATCTTAGTGCAACATCAATGTCTGTTATCTGTGCCACAAGTAATGAATAAACAAAGCACTAAATCAAGGAGCAAGTCACGTCATCCCATAAGTCTAACACATAATACAAGTGTTATGAACAGCTCGTTAGAGTCAGAAGAACAGGAGGAGGACGACGACATAGACGACGAGAAAGGGGACAAAGAGGAGGAGGGTAAGACGATGACGACTTAGGCGACGACAAAGAAGAAGAAGAAGAAGAAGAAGAAGAAGAAGAAGAAGAAGAAGAAGAAGAGTCCGTTGTGTACATTGAATGAAAACTGACTAATGTTTGACATGTACTGGCACTAGCTGACTACAACTATATACATTTAGTATGTTTATGTCGGTCAGGCCTGTGTGTGTCATAGTTTCACTTGTTTGTGTCACAGTTTCACTTGTTTGCGTCACAATCGCATATATTTATTATTGTTTGTACGTCTGTAAAATATAACAATAACCACAGATTTCAGCTGAAGAAATCGACGTCATGTGACTATCATATTGTTTCTGTAACAACAGGTAAATACTCTCTTCTGTCTTTTTAACCTTCAGTCACACAATGTCACACAAATATCACACCCACCGAGCTGGCAAGCATCCGGCTACAGTTAAGTACAGATGAACTATCTGCCTTGACAAGGAACCTACGCTAGTTTACGGAAACCTCTAGTGACGCTAGTGTTGGCAAATAATACAGAACAAATGACATGTCCCAGCATTATAAATACATGCTCACGTATTAGTGGACTCTCGTGGCAGACAGAACAAATGACATGTCCCAGCATTATAAATACATGCTCACGTATTGATGGGCTCGCTTGGCAGACAGGACAGATGACATGTCCCAGCATGAGACATACATGCACAGTTATTGATGGGCTCACGTGGCAGACAGGACAGATGACATGCCCCAGCATGAGACATACATGCACAGTTATTGATGGGCTCACGTGGCAGACAGGACAGATGACATGTCCCAGCATGAGACATACATGCACAACTATTGATGGGCTCTCGTGGCAGACAGGACAGATGACATGTCCCAGCATGAGACATACATGCACAGTTATTGATGGGCTCACGTGGCAGACAGGACAGATGACATGTCCCAGCATGAGACATACATGCATAGTTATTGATGGGCTCACGTGGCAGGACAGGACAGATGACATGTCCCAGCATGAGACATACATGCACAGTTATTGATGGGCTCACGTGGCAGACAGGACAGATGACATGTCCCAGCATGAGACATACATGCACAGTTATTGATGGGCTCACGTGGCAGACAGGACAGATGACATGTCCCAGCATGAGACATACATGCACAACTATTGATGGGCTCTCGTGGCAGACAGGACAGATGACATGTCCCAGCATGAGACATACATGCACAGTTATTGATGGGCTCACGTGGCAGACAAGACAGATGACATGTCCCCAGCATGAGACATACATGCACAGTTATTGATGGGCTCACGTGGCAGACAGGACAGATGACATGTCCCAGCATGAGACATACATGCACAGTTATTGATGGGCTCACGTGGCAGACAGGACAGATGACATGTCCCAGCATGAGACATACATGCACAGTTATTGATGGGCTCACGTGGCAGACAGGACAGATGACATGTCCCAGCATGAGACATACATGCACAGTTATTGATGGGCTCACGTGGCAGATAGGACAGATGACATGTCCCAGCATGAGACATACATGCACAGCTATTGATGGGCTCACGTGGCAGACAGGACAGATGACATGTCCCAGCATGAGACATACATGCACAGCTATTGATGGGCTCACGTGGCAGACAGGACAGATGACATGTCCCAGCATGGGACATACATGCACAGCTATTGATAGGCTCACGTGGCAGACAGGACAGATGACATGTCCCAGCATGAGACATACATGCACAGCTATTGATGGGCTCACGTGGCAGACAGGACAGATGACATGTCCCGGCATGAGACATACATGCACAACTATTGATGGGCTCTCGTGGCAGACAGGACAGGGAGTGTACATCATGGTGTCTTACAAGTTGCATGTCCTCTCTAGGACGTTACAATCACCTCAGCCTCAGGTTGACTGTCTAACCACAAACACTATACACCGGCTGATAGAGTCTTCTTCTGATTCTTTCGCTTTCTACTCTCCCTGGTCAGTGCAGGGTTTGTCTGGTCGGAAGTCTGCCTGCTCATCCATTAGCTGTTTGTCAATGGCACCTCTAAACCTCTGCAGAATGATCCTGCCTAATATATTTATTGTGCCTTGACAACAATGTTATTCTTCGATAACTAACACTCCTGCAGGTCCTCGTTCCCTGGTAGAGTCGCCAGAAATCTTTCTGTCCAGTGGCAGGGCTGAATGTAAGACGGGCCTGAGTACAACCATTGTGGCATGTTGAAAATAAGGTTCGTTCGTTCATTCGATTGGATGATCGGTCGGTCGGTCAGTCGGTCGGTCGCTCGTTCGGTTGGTTGTTCGGTCGGTCGGTCGGCGTTCGTTCGATCGGTCGGTCAATCTCCAAGAATGTTAAATAGTTTGTAGGCAGTAATTCAGTTGAGGTATACATTCTGCAGCGACCCAGCTAGTGTAATCGCCAGGAAGTTGTGCTGATAATGTCGTCGTCCGCTAAGAGATGGAAAGACTGGCAACTAATCCTTCCAGCACTCAGGTCTACATCACGTGATGGACAGAGCACATCAGACCCATGGCTGCCTGCTTCGTTCACACACACACACACACACACACACATAGTTGGTTCAGATGGTACTCAGCACACACACGCACACACACACGAGCGCGCGTGTGTGTGTGTGTGTGTGTGTGTGTGTGCTGAGTACCATCTGAACCAGCAGCTTTGCCATTCTTCAGGGGTTGTTTAACACTTTATTCGCTATTAAACACGTTGCCTCTATCTTGTTGACCAGTTTCGTTATTATTGGAAAATTTAGACACGATTTAACACGTTATCGTTAATTAACACTTTAGACCTTTTAACATGTAGTCATTGATTTTTTCTAAATTTTAGTCATTGTGTAAAATGTTAGTCGTAGTGTAACACTGTAGTTGCTGATTAACACTTTATCCACTGTTTTTACAATTTTAGTCACTGCTTGCCAACAGCACTAGCCAGGCGGCCTTAATTCCTTAGGCTCAAAGACCCCTCTGCCACACACCGCAAGTAAATGACAGTTTTTTTTTAATGACAGTCACTGCTTTGTGCTTTAGCCACTTTTTAACATTTTAACCACGGTTTAACATTTTAACCACGGTTTAACATTTTAGCCAGAGTTTAACATTTAAACCACAGTTTAACATTTAGCCACATATTAATACATTAGTCACAGTTTAACACGGTGCCCAGTAATAAACATTGATATGGTTGCTGAACACATTTTGTTGTTGTTGTAAGTTATTGTTTAACACTTTAATCACGATTTTTTCACTTCTTTTGCTGAAAAGAGACAGTGCCTTCCGGGTGTTGTTCAACACACAAAGTAGTCGATTGTTAAAGTTTGCTGAAGCTATACTAATCAACCTTCGTAAGCCGTCCTTGTGCAAGCAGAAAGACATGTTAGTCAGTTTAAAATTACCGCGGTAGACAATCGACATTACTGTGCGAACATGTGTATATTTCAGTTTGAAGGATTTATCTAGTTAATTCACGTAAGTTGTGTGATTTCTGCAGTATGTACCTGACGAGATGCAGCGAAATATGCCAGGCAATAAATCGTGCAATCTATTGTTTGTGTCTTCGTTATTCAAATTCATCACGGGAAAACATTGTTTTGAACTTCTTTTGCTGTCTAGTACTGAAATCAGTGTTCAAGCATTTGTGTCATTTTTTTTTTTTTTGGCATATGCCTTACAGGACGCTGCTGTCAACATCAGCATTTTTCAGCTGCTGTTGATATACTAGGCAAGATTACGCACAGTAGTTTGCCATTGCTTTCTGAGCGACGGGCTCACATACCCCCTAAGTTACCAACGCGGCGAGAGTCGCTACCGATTTATCGCGCAGGTTACGTTACTCACGAGAATATACGGGATTGCGGAGAAAGACGTTAACCCCTAGTTTTGTGTCATTGTCTAACACTTTTGTCAGCGCTGTACACTTAAATCACCGTTCATCACTTGTGTAAGCGCTGTACACTTAACTCACCGTTCATCACTTGTGTGAGCGCTGTACACTTAAATCACCGTTCATCACTTGTGTCACCGTTGTACACTTAAATCACCGTTCATGACTTGTGTCACCGTTGTACACTTAAATCACCGTTCATCACTTGTGTCAGCGCTGTACACTTAAATCACCGTTCATCACTTGTGTGAGCGTTGTACACTTAAATCACTGTTCATCACTTGTGTCAGCGTTGTACACTTAAATCACCGTTCATCACTTGTGTCAGCGTTGTACACTTAAATCACCGTTCATCACTTGTGTCAGCGTTGTACACTTAAATCACCGTTCATCACTTGTGTCAGCGTTGTACACTTAAATCACCTTTCATCACTTGTGTCAGCGCTGTACACTTAAATCACCGTTCATCACTTGTGTCAGCGCTGTACACTTAAATCACCGTTCATCACTTGTGTCGAGCGCTGTACACTTAAATCACCGTTCATCACTTGTGTGAGCGCTGTACACTTAAATCACCGTTCATCACTTGTGTCAGCGTTGTACACTTAAATCACCTTTCATCACTTGTGTCAGCGCTGTACACTTAAATCACCGTTCATCACTTGTGTGAGCGTTGTACACTTAAATCACCATTCATCACTTGTGTCGGCTTTGTACACTTAAATCACCGTTCATCACTTGTGTCAGCGTTGTACACTTAAATCACCGTTCATCACTTGTGTCAGCGTTGTACACTTAAATCACCGTTCATCACTTGTGTGAGCGCTGTACACTTAAATCACCGTTCATCACTTGTGCCAATGTTTATCACAGTGTTATCACAATATCTTTAAATATTTTCTTATAATGAAAAACTCTCAGCGTTTATAAAACAAATATTGTCACTGTTTAACACTGTTGTTACTGCTTAACCATTTGTAACAAAGTTTAACCATTTTTAACAATGTTTAACACGTTAATCTTATTTGAACGTGCTAGTGATTGTCTCTGAGGCACATTTTACCTGTTGATTACTTGACAATCAGTTTTGCGACCACATCGGCAGCCACGCAGACAGATAACTCCTCAATCACACAGACAGATCACTCGTCAACCACACAGACACACAACTTTATGTACCGAAAATGTGCGCCCTGAGACTCCCTCGAGCGACACGCATGACATCAAACTCCCGGACCATCGCCACAAACACAACAAGGTAATAAGTACGCAGATTTCTCTCGTGCTGACATCTGAAATAATTCACAGGTCACGTCATGCACGAGTGCCCAGATCTAGGTTGCTGAGGTAAATATGCAAACTTGAACTTTGGCTAAGAGCACAAAAACTCCCAATTGTCTGTAACTTCTTTCATCCTCATCGCGAAAAGAACAGCGCCAAATTGCTTTAATTGGCATGGTTAAGAAATGAAGTAACATATTCCACTCTCTAACCATGTCAGCCCATGGTTTAATTGGTTAACTTTAACTAGAAGTAAAAAACACAACAAGATAACACAATAAGGGTAAACTAGAAGTAAAATACACAAGATTCAAACCATGCGAACCCATGCTTTCATTGGCTAGGGTAAACTTAACCATGCGAACCCATGCTTTCATTGGCTAGAGTAAACTTAACCATGCGGACTCATGCTTTCATTGGCTAGAGTAAACTTAACCATGCGGACTCATGCTTTCATTGGCTAGAGTAAACTTAACCATGCGGACTCATGCTTTCATTGGCTAGAGTAAACTTAACCATGCGGACTCATGCTTTCATTGGCTAGGGTAAACTTAACCATGCGGACTCATGCTTTCATTGGCTAGAGTAAACTTAACCATGCGGACTCATGCTTTCACTGGCTAGAGTAAACTTAACCATGCGGACTCATGCTTTCATTGGCTAGAGTAAACTTAACCATGCAGACTCATGCTTTCATTGGCTAGGGTAAACTTAACCATGCGGACTCATGCTTTCATTGGCTAGAGTAAACTTAACCATGCTGGACTCATGCTTCCATTGGCTAGAGTAAACTTAACCATGCGGACTCATGCTTTCATTGGCTAGGGTAAACTTAACCATGTGGACTCATGCTTTCATTGGCTAGAGTAAACTTAACCATGTGGACTCATGCTTTCATTGGCTAGGGTAAACTTAACCATGCGGACTCATGCTTTTATTGGCTAGAGTAAACTAGAAGCAAAACGTTAGTCTCTAGCCAAGCACGTTGACCAGGTGTCCCATACTTTAGTTGGCAAGGGTAAGCTAACCAGGCAAGTTAACCATGTGTCCCATACTTTAGTTGGCAAGGGTAGAATAATCAGCAAATTAACCATGTGTCCATACTTTAGTTGGCAAGGCTAGACTAACCAGGCAAGATAACCATGTGTCCCATATCTTAAATGGCAAGGGTAGACGAACTGGGAAAGTTAACCATGTGTCCCAAATTTTAGTTAGCAAAGGTAGACTAACCAAGCAAATTAACCATGTGTCCCATACTTTAGTTAGAAAGGGTAAACAAACCAGGCAAATTAACCATGTGTCCCATACTTTAGTTGGCAAGGGTAGTCTAACCATGGCAAATTAACCAGGTGTCCCATACTTTAGTTGGCAATGGTAGACTAACTAGGCAGGTTAACCAGATGCCTCATACTTTGGTTGGCAAGGGGAAACTAACCAGGAAAGTTAACCACCATACTTTATTTGGCAAGGGTAAACTAACCAGGAAAATTAACCACCATACTTTATTTGGCAAGGGTAAACTAACCAGGCAAGTTAACCATGTGTCCCATACTTTAGTTGGCAATGGTAGACTAACTAGGCAAGTTAACCAGATGCCTCATACTTTGGTTGGCAAGGGGAAACTAACCAGGAAAGTTAACCACCATACTTTATTTGGCAAGGGTAAACTAACCAGGAAATTAACCACCATACTTTATTTGGCAAGGGTAAACTAACCAGGCAAGTTAACCATGTGTCCCATACTTTAGTTGGCAATGGTAGACTAATGAGGCAAGTTAACCAGATGCCTCATACTTTGGTTGGCAAGGGGAAACTAACCAGGAAAGTTAACCACCATACTTTACTTGGCACGGGTAAACTAACCAGGAAAGTTAACCAGGTGTCGCATACTTTAGTTGGCAATCCTTGTATAGTCCGCGGCGTGTGACGTTGGTGATCATGCCTGTCCACAACCTTCTGTCTCGTGTATTGCCAATTCTCTTATATTCCGTGCTGTGTGGCATTGGTGATCATGTCTGTCCACAACCTTATTTCTCTTGGGCTGCAAATATTCTTATAGTCCATGCCGTGTGTGCATTGGTGATCATGTCTGTCCACAGCCTTCTGTCTCGTGTACTGCCAATCTTCTTATAGTCCACAGCGAGTGACGTTGGTGATCGTGTCTGTCCACAGCCTTCTGTCTCGTGGACTGCCAATCATTTTATATTCCATGCCTTGTGGCGTTGGTGATCATATCTGTCTACAGCCTTCTCCCTCCTGTACGGGCAATCATTGTTGATACTGATATTTCCCGATGCCATTATGTCAAACTTTCCAGCATCGTCTCTCTCTCTCTCTCTCTCTCTCTCTCTCTCTCTCTCTCTCTCTCTCTCTCTCTCTCTCTCTGTGCGTGCGTGCGTGCGTGCGTCCGTCCGTCCGTCCGTACCCCATTTCTGCTTCCCCTCCCCTCCAGTTTTCCCATTGTCACAACTTACTCCAGCTTTCCCTTCCTCGTGAGGTGCACAAAGATTGTGGACTGTCTACTCCTGATGTGAGGAACGGGTTCTCTCTGATAGATAACAGTTTTGTTGACTCTTCTAATCTGTCCATTGTGCTTTCATCATTCTTCTATAAAAGCACATTTATTCAACTTTCACTTAATTCCTCACCAGTCTGCTAATTGTCGATAATACACTTCTGTACACCAAGGATAGCTCGAAATAGCTCTTAAGAATTCTAAAACGCGTAATGAAGATACCTTGACATTTGCTAAATCAAAAGATAGGAAGTTACTCAGATCAGAAGAGACTGCCCGGTTCTCAACATTTTACAATAAGTGTGTTCGTTCGTGCGTTCTGGTTCTCACCAAGATTAACAAAGATACAATGAGCTTATCATAAGTCTGTACCTTGACAGTGGAGGTATATCACAAGTCTATACCCTGACAGTGGAAGTATATCATAAGTCTGTACCCTGACAGTGGAGGTATATCATAAGTCTGTTGTACACTGACAGTGGAGGTATATCATAAGTCTGTACCCTGGCAGTGGAGGTATATCATAAGTCTGTACCCTGGCAGTGGAGGTATATCATAAGTCTGTACCCTGACAGTGGAGGTATATCATAAGTCTGTACCCTGGCAGTGGAGGTATATCATAAGTCTGTACCCTGACAGTGGAGGTATATCATAAGTCTGTTGTACACTGACAGTGGAGGTATATCATAAGTCTGTACCCTGGCAGTGGAGGTATATCATAAGTCTGTTGTACCCTGACAGTGGAGGTATATCATAAGTCTGTTGTACACTGACAGTGGAGGTATATCATAAGTCTGTTGTACACTGACAGTGGAGGTATATCATAAGTCTGTTGTACACTGACATGGAGGTTTA
>JACEFZ010004140.1:0-2500 GCA_014155875.1 Cepaea nemoralis
CGTTGGGGAAGTATGAGAGGGGGCATAGTACGACAGTGAGAGAGTGATAGGAAAAGGTGACCATAGGCTGATGGAGTGTGTGGGACGGAAGCTGGTGGATTCTCCAGGATATGAATAAGGGGAAAAATATTATAATGTGGGTGTCGGCTCTCTTCACTCCAGGGACGGCACTGTAAAGGAGGACACGACATATATCCAGAATCATATTATGTGTTCAGCAGTCTGGTGGCTTGATCTATTCCATATTCTTCTAAAGCTTTAATAATTTCTGTTGTGATGTTATCTTAACCGGGGTCTTGCCAGCTTCGATATGTTTAAGAATGTTCCGCACCTCCATGTTCAAAATTGGCTGTCCTTCATTGTTAAATCGAATATCGCACTGTTCATCTCTGTTATCATTATAATGGTTCTTCACATAATCTGCCCATACATGTCGAATCTGATCTTTTTTTTAAATTATGATTTTTCCATTTTTAATTATTAGAGAGCCTGTTGATGTAATTGTTTTTTTTTATTAGTAAGTTCATGAAATTTTTTGTGCGCTAATTTGGTATTTTGACTTTTGTGTTGTTTTTCAATTTCTATGCAATTTTTCACAAGCCATGCTTCTTTTGTCTATTTACATAATATTCTGATTTGTTTGTGGATTTCTTCATATTTGGCAGGATTATTTTTGTTGAGTCTTCTTGTTTCCATGAGGTGTAAAATTTCTTCAGTCATCCATTTCTTACGACCCACCTTCTTTAATTTTGGAACAGTTGTTTCTGCTGCCAAACTATTTGAATTCTTCAACATTTCCCGTTGATCATCCACATCTTGAAATAGGATCTCTAGATCTGACAATATATCAAATCTGTTCTGTAATTCTATGTTGAATTTGTTTTGTATTTCCTTGTCATTTCTCAATGTACACAGATCATATTTAGTTTTTCGTGATGTATACTTGACTTTCTTTACCTTTACTCTCAATGCACATTTAAGTAATCTGTGGTCACTATAACAATCATCACTGGGAACTCTTTTTGCAATAGTAAGCGTATTTCCAAACCTGCTGCTGATTAGAATGTAATCAGTCTGGTTTCTAATACTGCTGTCAGGACTCCTCCATGTCCATACTTTTCTAGGGTGTTGTTTAAACCAGGTGTTTTCAATAATCATTTCCTGCTCTTTTGCCAATTCTACAAGTCTGTATCCTTTTTCGTTTCTATCTTCCAAACCATGGTTTCCTACTGTGTATCCATCACCTTGATTTTCTACTTTTGAATTGAAGTCACCTATTATAATGTTTATTTCTGAATTTTTACATTTCTTTAAAGCAGACTCTATGTCATTCTCCAGTTGGGGCATATATTTGAATAACGATTATGCCTAAAGGTCTGCCGCTTAATTTAACTAATAGAACTATGTCTGACACAGCCCAATATCTTTGGACATATTGTTATTTTCTCGGATCCAAGATAATTGCTACCCCTCTTTGTCGATCTTCTCCTGCAGAATACATAATCATAAAATCTGCATCTATCTTAATGCCTGCCCCTATCCATCTCGTTTCGCCATCCCTAATATATTAATTTTCTCTCTTTCTATTTCTAGTTTGGTGTTATCTAATTTGTCGTCGTCATTTACGTCCTAACATTCCATGTTGCTAACTGTAATGTCTGTGTCCTTGTCTTGTGATCTGTAATTAGGCGAAACATATTGAACTAGGCATTTTTAAAGAAGGTAGTTTGCCGTTGCTTTCCTTCCTTGGCAGTGACCATATTGGTCGATGACGAGAGTCATTGTCCCGTGACAGAGTTCTTCTGCCTAACATAGCGAAAGTTGAGACTATAACCAACAATTATTTGTCGTCTACCCTCAAAATTTCATCCACCACCTGCTTTCCGTGGATTCTTGTGAACACTCCCAATAAACGAATACGAAATAACACCACATAATCCACAGGAAAACACTAAAACAGCGTCTCCTGAAGAAAGAACGTTAGGTTATATATATATATATATATATATATATATATATATATATATATATATATATATATATATATATATATATATATATATATATATATATATATATATATATATATATAACAAATAGAATAAGAGAAGTAAATTTTAAAAAAAATTAAAAAGAAGTAAATTAGAGAAGAAGGGCAGAATGTCAGACAGGCCTGCGTGCCAAATTCTTAACTCTTTGAAAATACATAATACAGATACAGATACAGATTCTTTATGTATGCATTGCTTTATGGGATATTGAAAATGATTTTCCCTAAAAGAGTCGCTTAAAAGTCGACAGGGTCGACTTCATTGCACCGGATTTTATCTCATATGGCTCGGTCTCCTTCGACAGCGAGGAAAGCGTCGCTCTAGCGTAGCTCTAGCGACGACCCATATGAGTCTTCAAAAAATTTCAATCGTGTACCGAAGGAAGCGGCTGGAATCGAACCCACAACCTTCGGAGCCCGAGTCAAACGGCTTGACCACTTCATACTATA
>JACEFZ010004140.1:7500-12657 GCA_014155875.1 Cepaea nemoralis
TGGCATGTGTAGGTTTTGTCTTGTATTTAAATATGTTTTTTATATATGTTCTCTCGCTTTGAACTCAGTCATAATTCACACACGTGATATAACTACTGGTAGATGGTACTACAATTGAGTGCACTGGATTAATGTTTGCATGGGAGATAGCTATCCCTATTAGCAATGTTCCCACTCCCCGTCCCTTCTTTCGCCATCAAACTTCAGAGTTACTTGCAATTTACGTCCCCAAGGCAAGGACGAGAATCAACATCTAAATCGAACTGACCGGTGAATGGATTGAAATCAGCACGCCGCGGTGTCCACAGGAAACTTCTGCGAGAGAGTGTTACATGTCTCGACCACGCCGACCTGCAGGGATATTTAGTTTGAAACAAGGAACAAATAACACAAACCCCATCCATTATAAATATGTTATAAATATGTTATCCCATTAAAAGAAGTGTATTACGTAAACTGTATAAAGCTTGAAGCGGTGATAATATATTGCATTTACACTCATACCAGTATATGAAAACCAACGCAAAGCTATTTGGAAGCAGGCCGCCTTGCGTTAGCTTTCATACAATAGTATGAAATGCCGATGTTAAAAAAGCAATGGCACTCTGCTGAACGTAGTCTTGCCAAGAAATGACAAACAGACAAAAATGCTGAGGTTGACTGCGGCGTCCTGTAAAAGATATGAACTCATCATCATCGTCATTATCATTATCTCCCACTTTTGCCGCCATCGCCGTATGGAGAAATAAGTGGCGCACCAGCGCACGAAGAGTGACGCGGATAAGATCATTCCGTGTGACTGTACAATGTTATTGATTTCATAAATCTATTTTCTTCTCAGGCGTCCTCTTCCTCTCGTAGCAAATCATCAGCTGATGTAGGGCCAATGCTGGTAGTCGATGGTGTTGCAGCTACCGAGATGGTGAGAGCATTTGATCTTCTGTCTTTCAGTATATGTGACACAAGGTGTTGATCCAATTGTCTCTCTTTGATAACAGCATTTCTTATTCGGTCTCGGATGGTTAAGTTCGCAGGTCTCCTCAAGTATTTCTTCTCACAGGTGTTGATTTTCCGGAACTCAATTTACAGGACTGACCATTTCGCAAAACCACGGAATCGCCGTCCACCATCGATGTAGAGTCTCTCTCCAGTAATAAGGCTTGCTGCATCCGACACGAAAAACAGCACAGCTTCAACCACATCTTCGAGATTAATAGGTCGGCTCTTTAGCACTTGTTGATTAAACTCTATATTTGCAACTGCTTTGTTGACTGGATCCATTTCATCTCGCAGATATCTCATAATCCTGGTTGATATAAACCCAGGGTTTACTGAATTCACTCTGATTCCTTTTGGACCCAGCACAACTGCGAAGTGTTTTGCTAGCTCATCTAGAGCCACCTTCGAGATTGAATAAATTGTTTTGTACGGATCTAATAAGTTTGTGAGAACAGTGGAAATGAAGATAATAGTGCCTTTGCTCTTCTCCAGATGTGGTACAGCTTGTTGTGTGAGGAAAAACGCAGACTTTAAATTAGTGCCCAGTATAGCGTCATAAATTGCTTCTGTTGCCTTTAACAGAGATTGTCTGGAGCTTGTAACGGCAGCGTTTAACACGAGGATGTCCAATTGTCCAAATTTCTCAATAGTCTGTTCAATGATCTGCTTACGAACTGCCCCATCGTTTATGTCTCCTTGGACAGTCAGGAATCTGTTCCGCTCTCCATGACTGATCCCAACGACCTTGTCAAGCACAGAGCTCAGTCTTTTGGCATCACGTCCACAAAGCGTGATCCTCGCACCCAGAGAGGCAAACTTGATGCTTATGGCTTCCCCAATTCCGGAGCTTGCACCTGTAACAACGGCAACCTTGGATTCCATTGGCGAGGGTACAGTTACGCTAACTTCTAGTTGTTGGGTAGAGCGATTTGAAACGTGACCTGCCAGTGACATAAAGAAATGATTATTACTTGAGTACAATGGGCTACATATCTTATTTACACAATCTAAACATTTAGATCTATGGAATTTTTAATTGTAAAGATATAGTAGCATTAGAAATACCATTAGAAAATTAGATATGTGTGTATTCAGTACTTTTCTGTTAGCGAAGGAGATAGAGAACTGCTCTGATAATGTCATAGGCATGGTTGTACGCCTGCTAAGTTAGGACAAGATTGGTCACTGATCTCTCAATGCAATCAGGCATACACAATTTGATGGTCCTATTACAATAAAGAGACATAGCGGGAACCTGCATCGAACAATTTGTTTTAACCTTTTAGAGTTATTGGGAATATGTTCTTAACCCAATATTTATATAGTCCTATTAATATAACTTCGGCCGCCTTTACTTCCAACAATATTTCCTAGTACTAATTTGACTAGGGTTGTAAAAGATTGACCTGAGAGCTGTGGTCAGAACTAGAAGAAATGGGGATGTGAAAACATAACCCGGCTGTCAGGAAAGCGTGCTAGCAGCTGCTCAACCATGGCGCCTGTATTAATTAAGTAGGATATATATATATATATATATATATATATATATATATATATATATATATATATATATATATATATATATATATAAAGGTGGCTATACTGTTGTTGTCTTGACTATAATGTTGACTGATTAATTGTTTAAGTGGTTCCTTTATTGATTGTGTGATTACTTGATTAATTTCTGACTACTTAATTGACTGATTGACCAGAATCGACGTCATGGCACTTGAAGTACACCCTCCAGTTCTCTGTCTCCAATAGTAAATATCAGAGTGTAGAAACGCTGATTGTCCACTGAAGCCTACATAATATAGTTATCTTCATTCTTTAAATTTCCTTCCTGATGTTTTCTAACTGTTCATTCTGAATAAGTGTTCTGACACTAACTCGCCAACATGTAATCTATTGTTAACATTTAGTTTGCATTTAGTTGCATGATGACGATCGGGTACCACCTGTAGCACACGCACCCAACCGGTCGAAGAGATTCCACTGGAATCCCCTAAATAACATCGATAATCTTTTTTCGTGTTGTTCTGAAGCATGATTGTCATTGGAACATGTAGCGATGGTTTTCTCTTACCTTCCGCCATATAAAGAAGGGCACAAGACGAGGTTGTATAAGGTTTCATGATTGATTCTCATTGTGCAGTGGACATATAACGAGATTTGCAGAAAATATGCCAGGGATCCTGGTTGGTGGACATAATATAAATAACTTACGTTAGGATGATGACATCATCTTGATATCAGTAAGTCAGAAGGACCTACAGGAAATTATAGAAACAGTGGTTATAGAAAGCGAAAACAAAATGGGCCATAGCTTGAATAAAAGAACACCGAAGTCATTGTGGTATGAAAGAAACAGATGGTACAATTAAAGTAAATGCCGTTATTTTGGTGTAATTGCAGTAATTCAGATATTTAGGCAAATTGGTAACATTAGATAAATATGCATCGCAGAGATAAAGAACAGAAGAGGACAAGCAAAATCTGCCTACTATCAAATGAAAAACATTTTATGTAATAATCCTTGTCATTAGAAGATACAAAAAGAGTTCTTGCATCTTGAATAGATCCAGATTTAACATACGGCAATGAATACTGGACAGTAAGTAAACAGTCAAAAACATCCCGAGACACCTTGGAGATGTAGCTTTATAGAAGAATGCTGACAATTTATTGGACAGCCAACACGAGCAATCTGGACATCTTGAGGAAGGCTAGATCGCAAAGACAACTTATCACAAACATCACAAAGAGGCAGTCATCATTTTGTGGGTACATTATGGGAAGACAATAACTGGAACATGCTGTGGCAACCGGAAACAACATTGTGGAAAATTCTTCACAGTCTTGTGTAATTGCAGGAAAACGAGTCAAAACATGAACTGATTCAAGCCGTAGGAGATCACAATTTGTAGAGAGGCATGATCGACCAGGCCAGCCGACAAGGTATGTGATGATGTTTGTAATAACAATTGACATACAGTTTAAGAAAACACCTACCTGGGACTAGGTATAGCTTCTGTAATGGTAAGTGCATGAACAACACACTGACCACTTCGGTAAATACAGCGACACAAACATGTCTATCAGCCACTTGTAATACATTAAGTAACAGGTCTAGCTAGTAGAACGACGGTTAACTGAATTCATTTCAGCTGTATGGTGTTATTATCATATAGCAGGTTATGTAGGTCAGTCATTGATAGTTGTTTATACACGTCCAACGTGGACTTGAAATGAATTGGTTGACAATCTATACTTTAAAGGGCATAGAGAACACAAGAAGAAGAAGTTACTACCATCAAGTGGGGTTCATGTGTGGAACCTTCTGGGGCTTGGCCTCTATAAAATGTCTGTGGTTAAACGACTGTGTTCTAGGGAACATTCGATAAGTTTCTTTTATGACAAATTTCTATTTCCTATAAATATAAGGAGACACAGAGTAAAATGCGCACCAAGAAATGTCTTGGGAAGTAAAGGCGAATAATGTGATACTGATTATATCACCCACCGAGTGCAGATTGGTCTATAAGTAAGTGGGTCTAGCACCGTACGCTCTATGAGTCTTAAGGTGTGTAAACGGTTCCTCTGCTTACCTACTATACATAGAGTGTCTGTATCCACACAATCTAACCAATGCCTAGCTACCGGGTTCGAAATCAGACGCAGGCGATTTGTAATCAGACCACATTGCGTGCATTTTCACAATCGTTCAGAAGCAATGACAAACGACTGAGAGTATAATTGCTAACACGATCACAAAGACCTACCAATGTTGGGGTTGATGGTGATGGTCTCTAAAGGGACATAGAATCAACTTTATACTTTCACCATTTCCTAGACGGGTAACGGGGTAAGGGTATCCCCTATCAAAGGAGAAGTAAGGCGCCTCCTTCCCTCCGCTAGCCTACGGGACACCCTTGGGCAAGGTGGAGTACCCGTTTATCCCCCCGATCAGGATTAAGTGAAGCCATGGGTGCAGGTGGTGGATGAAGATGGAGAGCAGCCGACAGATAGTTGTAGGTTATGGTCTTCACCTTCACGACGGTAGGCAGAGGATCTCTTTTTTGAGGAGACAATGGCTACGGTCACTGACCAGTATGGTCACTGCTAGGAAGGAAAGCAATGGCAAAACCCTTTTTTCCC
>JACEFZ010004141.1:0-15054 GCA_014155875.1 Cepaea nemoralis
CAGGATTCTACTGATTATATTCTGAAATTGCCCTCGTCTTAAATCCCCGGGCGTTACTTCCCTAGGCCTGCCTCTGTCCCTTAACAAACCCGATCTGTCCGTCTACACCCGATCTGTCCCGTCTTCACCCGATCTGTCCAGTCGTCAACGATGTTCTCAATGCCTCACTTCTCAAAGAACACTCAGTATTTACAGCGTCCTTATCCTTACTACATTGTGCCTCGAAGTGCCTACACCGGCAACCGTCGAGGTATCAACTCAACTCGTAATAATGCAAAACAGCAACGAAGGACGAGGAATTAAACTTGCGTCCTTACCTTGAATACAATGATAATCAACGGCAAAAGTCAAGATATCAAAGCGCTACCAGAAGTTTATTCCGTGGCAGACATGTGAACATTAGACTCACGCAGACCTGTAGGTTGACCCCTATAGACAGGGTCGGCACCTACTTTACTAATCCACCGATGAGTGTCCAGTCTACTGCGCTCTGCTTGACGCCCTGATCCACTGATTCCATTTAAGCTGTAATTCCACTCTAGGTTTTTCCGCCCGGTTTCTTCAATGCGGTATTATCATCAACAGATCCTCTCCTGACTCCATAGCTGTCTCACGCTCATATCATCGCGTCCAGAGGTCACCTCACACAGATCCTTTTAAACACGTCCTTGTTCGAAAGCACAATCACAGCGTCTCCCGTTGCTGTCCAATTACGTTGTCCACATTCTCCTTGGATTCCTTTGTTGACGTCCACTTTCGTGTCCGAGTGGGGAATTCCCATTTTCCAATTTATACTTTTCGTGGTGGGTCGTGCCGCCGTATGGCATAATGCCCCCTCCCAGATAAAAAAAATGTGTAACATTTTTTTCCCTTTTAACTATATATGTATAAATATATTGTATAATCATAACTAACTACAACTATAATAACAACAGACTAGTACTTGGTTGTCCCTCTTATCTACCCTAAAAAAAATATAAAGTTATACGACGGGCACGCCCACCTGTCCACACCCCACGTAGGACGTCGTGTGGCTGATCATGGGGAATCAGACCAACTAATACACATATTAGTCCCTACCTTGTCTTAATAGACAAGTGTGTCCTAGCTCTAGGTACTACCATGAGTTTCGGACGAGGGTAATAATGGGGTTTCCAAGTAGATCATCCTCATTGTTGATTATCGTTGCTGTTATTATTGTATACTCCATATATTTTCCTTCTTACAATTTTTCCATCTGTGGGTAGGGTGACATGTGCTCCACGAGAATCCTCAGAAATATTTTTACTTTTGTGGATATGTTGAGAGTGATGACTGATTATTATGGTTCTTAGTGTGATAATGACACGCAATACAATTAATTCAACTAGAGATTCATTCTAATGACTTAACCTTATAATCAAATACTTTCCCGAACAATGATTAATTAACCCAAAACCATACTATAATATTTCAATTAATCAATACCAATTAACTAACATTTGTTATCTAACCACAGAATCATAACATTTAAATTAAAATGTTCACTGTCAATAAGTTCACTTCACAGTTACAATACTTGTATGCTCGAATCCAGTGTCCGAATAACCAATGTTTGAACAACCGGAGCGATCACACATTGAGTAGATACTTCCGATGGCGTAGTTATTCATTCATACACTCTGTCAATATGGAAAAATTGCTACCATGTGTATCTATATCTACTAAATCACATCTTACATTACATTATATATTTTGTCAATTAATGTAACATTGTTATTCAATAAGGTGCGTTTTGAATTTATATTTATTAAATTTTATAACACACATAAAAGAACAGAACATTAAAATATAATTAAAGAACTTATAACCTAGATCTGTTCCTCTATTAATTATAATCGACTGAGAATGTCTCTGATTGACTGATTAAAATCTTGCAGACATAGAGTTGTGAAGAATCATACCTATTAAAGATTCAAGACATCTAAAAAAAAAATTAAATCAGGAATATAATATTCAACAAGAATAAATATTGAAATCAAATAATATTCATATAAATTTAGTAATGTTCTCTATTATAGACATAATTATCAAAGAATAAAGAATCGAATTATTTCTAAGTTGAATTATAGAATTATTAGATAGTGTGAACAATTTCTGACAAGTGATACCTTGCATAACTAGTAATAAGACATAAGACTCTAATGTGTCTGTAGTGTATATGTGTTGATTTGACCCTACCTTTCATCCCATTTTATTTTCCTTTATTTATTTCTTGCATTCAATTTTTTTTTCTTTCTTTCTTTGTTTCAAAACCTGTAAATCTCTCTTCTGCACTCATGGCCAATATTTGTACATTGTATTGATTGAAACAATGTTATTGTCTTCAGTCTTGTGTATCTTCTGTAATGCATACGCTGTAACGACGTATGTTTGTACTGAGTGCGTGTAACTTTCATTCTGTTTTTGGGATTTTTAAACAAAATGTCATTGAGAAACATGTAATCATGTTTGATTTGTTTTGTAACAACAGTTATTTCTTCATGTTTGGGTTCGTTGACTTTGTACAATTCGCAATTATTTACCGTTGTGTTATCACGTATGTCTACAGTTGATGTACCCTGTTCTGTTTGCGTGCTTTCTTCTTTAATTTCTTCTTCTTCTTCTTGTGTTGTTTCAATTTGGGCATTTGTACTTGTAAGTGTTTCGTTAAACTTGTGTTCGATAGTTATTTTCTGAACGAAATCTCTGGCGTTCGGTTCTTTCACTGTTGTAGCAGATACTTTACCTGTGTGATTACTTTCTTTTATTTCATACATTTGTCTTTGTTTCCTCATTCGCTCCTTCCAAATTGTTTCCTTTGCAAGATTCTCCTCTTGAAGTGCAAGTCGTTTTTGCTTGATTTCTGTCTCTACGGCTAATTGTCTTGCCTTTAATTCTGCCTCTCCTGTTATCTGTCTTTCTTCCATCTCTCTCCTCATTGCAGATATCTTTCACGTTGCAAAATTATCTCATTTTGTTTGATAGCCATCTCTTTGTCTTTCAGTTCTCTCTCAAGAGCCATCTGCAGTTGTTTGGTTTCTTTCTCTGCTGCTAGTCGTTCCTGTCGCTCCTCCTTCTGACGTTGTTTCTCTTCTTTTTGATGCTCACTGAACTCATGTTTAGCCCAACTCCTAAGTTCAGCACCAGTTAAACCAGTCTTCTCACCGAATTCTATGATTTCTTGTAGTGTAGACATCTTGTCCTACCTGTAAAATGAGCTATCTAGCTGAAATAAATAGCGAAGTGGCAAGAGAAGAAAAAACTCGACAGATTTGCAATAAGGTTCTTCGCGGAACGGAGTAGTTATTGACTTAAATAATACGTCCTGTGGTATCAACGTCGACCCGAAATATCAACTTAATTAACACGAATACTGTCACGTTGACGACCACCTAAGGAATATAATCACTCAAAATATACGATAATTATACGAACCGTGACATATGTAAGCCACAAAAATAATTATGGGAAAATATGTTCAATATAAGGAATATAAATATATAAGTACAGCAGACCAACACTAATGGCAATTGGCACCTTTCCGTCTTGACAGACGATAGTTTGGTACATTGTGCTTCAAAAAGGCTTAATAACTACGATCCATGGCGGTGGCGAGTGTGGCTGGTAAGGCCAATTCTTGATGCAAATGTTTGCCCACAGTAGGTGCATGTGAAAACATGGTCATTTCCACCATCTTACGTCTCTCACGCTCTGTGTGTGCTTTATCTGCAATCATTTTCTCCTTTGTCTTTATTCCATTTCTGATAGTTGCCCTCCATGCAACACGTTCAGTGGCGACATGCTCCCAATGTGCATTATCAATGCCTGTATCAATCATGTCCCGCTTACACACATCTTTGTATCGTAGTAGAGGCCGACCCTGAGATCTCCTACCTGTCTGTAATTCACCAAAAAAGATGTCCTTTGGTATTCTACCATCATCCATCCTCCTAACGTGTCCTATCCATCTAAGTCTACGAAGACTGAGCATGGAATACACCGTCACACAACCTGATCTTTCCAATACTTCAGTATTTGTGATTTTGTCTTGCCACTTAATACCAAGTATTCTTCGCAGACACCGCATATGAAAGCTGTTTAAACGTTTCTC
Organism: Cepaea nemoralis; assembly: GCA_014155875.1. NCBI lineage: Eukaryota > Metazoa > Mollusca > Gastropoda > Stylommatophora > Helicidae > Cepaea > Cepaea nemoralis. The sequence continues at coordinate 4,133 of JACEFZ010004141.1, forward strand.
TTGGCGTGAGTAAGTTGTCCAGGTTTCACTGCCATAAAGAAGAGTACTAAGGACACAGGCTTGGTAGACGAGGACTTTTGTTTTGGCAGTAAGCTTCCTGTTCTCCCAGACTCTTTTTGCTAACATGTTCATTGTTGTTGCTGCCTTGCCAATCCTGATGTTGATTTCCTGATCGAGGGATAATTTGCTATTTACCTCTGATCCTAGATATGTAAAATGGTCTACTATCTCCAGTTCAGCGTCGTCAATAAAGATTGATGGTACACCATGTGCACCTTGTGACATAATCTGTGTCTTCTTTTTGTTAATTGTTAAACCAAATTCAGAACAAGCATTGGAGAATGCAGATAGTAGATGTTGTAATTCTTCCTCAGAGTGGGTCGTAATCGCAGCATCATCCGCAAAAAGCAACTCTCTGATTAGTACCCTGCTAATTTTGGTCTTGGCCTTCAATCTCTGAGCATTATAGAGGCCACCATCTGAGCGTGAGTGAATGTATATACCGTCATCCTGATCACGAAAGGCATATTTCAGTAGAAGTGAAAAGTATATCCCAAAGAGGGTGGGGGCTAGTACACAACCTTGCTTAACTCCACTCTTGATTTCAAACTCTTCTGAAGTTGAGCCATCAAACTTGATTATACCCTTCATGCCTGTGTGGAACGATTCCACAATGGACAGAAGAGTTGGTGGGCAGCCAATCTTCTTTAGAGCTTTGAACAGACCCTCACGACTGACCAAATCGAATGCCTTTGTGAGGTCGATGAAGGCAATAAACAGTGGCTGATTTTGTTCCCGGCATTTTTCTTGCATCTGTCGCAATGAGAATATCATATCAATGGTAGACCGGTTCTGACGGAAGCCGCACTGTGATTCGGGGTAGACTTGATCTCCCAGGACTTGAAGTCTGTGCAGGACAATTCTGGCAAATACTTTCCCAACAATACACAGAAGTGAGATACCCCTATAGTTGTTACAGTCGCTCCGATCTCCCTTGTTCTTGTACAGCGTTATGATGTTTGAATCTTTGAAATCCTAGTGGGACTTGTCCTTCTCGCCAGCATAGCTCTATTAGCTGGTGGATCTGTAGAGCGAGTGTGTCTTGCCCACTCCTGATTACCTCTATTGGAATCCCATCCTTACCTGGAGCCTTGCCAGATGCAAGCTCATTTATAGCACACTTAACTTCTGTTATAGTGGGAAGTGTGTCCAGGTGGTCAAGAGTTGGCAGGGCCTCTATGGCGTTGAGGGCATCATCCGCTAGCTTGGTCTCACTTGAGTAAAGCTCTAAATAGTGCTCGACCCATCTATCCATCTGCTGTTTCTTATCAGTTATGATTTCTCCAGTCAAGGTTTTCAGCGGTGCACTTCTTTTGATCATTGGACCACAGGCTTTCTTTATCCCTTCATATATGCTTCTGATGTTTCCCTTATCACTTGCGATCTGAATGGACTTCACATAACTTGATCCAATAGTCATTCACACACTGCCTGGCAGCCTTTTGTACATCCTTCCTCGCTTGCTTCAGCTCACTCAGAGTGTTACGCGTTGGTCTTTCCTTGTTTCTTAAGAGAGCTATCTTCTTTTTATCAATCAACGGCTACAGTATCTGGCTGTTTGCCGCAAACCAGTCCTGCCTCTTATGATCCACAGTGCCGTAAACCCCTACCGCTGTTTTATAAATAGTTTCCTTAAGTTTACTCCATTTATCATTTACTATACAATTTTCTGATGTATCATTGAAAGCGTCTTATCCTTACTATAAACCTATAATTCAATATTGTTCACTGAGTTGTGTAATTTAATTTCAGTCTCACGTAACTAACTGAGATAAACAAGAATAATCAGATATAACTTCGTATAGCTCGCGTTATCATGATGTGTTACAATATATAACATTTAGACAAAATTGAAATAATGAAGAGAAGTAGCTTGTTCACATGCTACATGCTATTTCTCACAGAACACGATACTCAAACATACACCCATATGAATACTAATTTTTAAGAAAGGGAAACAACAAGGAAAATATGTATGAAGGTAAAAAAAAAATAAATAAAAATAAGATACAATAAATAGATGTAAAGATATCCAAATATGGACATCTTGATGATAATAATAATTCACTATTGCCTATAAAGAAACAAATCAAGTGTAAACTTTTCTTTAGTTTTCAGTCTAGCAGCAGGAAGACAGGATTAGCGCATCCTCGCCCCTCCCCACCCCCCCCCCCACACACACACGCACACACACACACGCACACACACACACACACACACACACAACACACATAAACATAATTTAAATATGTTGTATTTCCTTTAAAGGACGTTGCGACAACAACATCCAGCTTGATTTACGTTCATTAGTTTTCAGAACGAGAAGTCAACAGTGACATCCGACTGACCATTGTAGGGAATTAACTCCGTACCTTCCGGTACGGCAGTTTAAGCCGAAGCTCATGAAGTCCCACTGCCACGCTGATTTCTGATTTTACATAGAAAACACTGCAAACAAACACAAGAACCATAATCAACAATGCATAAAGGGAAACGATGGAAAACTCGAAAACCTTCGCTCCATTATCAACACTACTGTGGACTTTTCCAAAGAAATCAGACCTAGACTAAGTGCAGCACTGCGGTGGCTTAGATTGTTTTCAGAGGCTGTCACACAACACCAGCAAACAAAGTACAAGAACAGTTTTTGAGAATACGAATCGATCACGTGGCAGTAGGCGTTATGGTACATTTCTCAACCACTAAAAGGAAAATATGAACTTTAGACCTTACATATTACAGAACAATTCTTAGAATACAGTGGAGCAAGAAGAAGAAATAATGCTGACATGCCACGTGCTCAGAACACCGAGAGACATTAGCTCAATGATGGCATCAGGTATCGTGAAGTGATATCTGATATTTGTGAAGTCAGATAGTTGTGAAGTCAGATAAGTGTGATATCAGATAGTTGTGATATCAGATAGCTGTGTAAGCAACCCTTGTCCATAGTGCCGTTCCTGATGTTGTTGTTGTTGAAAACAGATACATCTGCCACATCCCTGCACCTCAGCCTTTGTAAGTACTCACTCCTAACGCTGTCAGTGCCTAGTGCAGTTTTTCCATCCGCTAAGTGCAGTCTACATTTCATCACCTGAGAAATATGCATGTTCGAGAAAGTCTGGGCCTTGCATAAGTCTATGATTGTTACTTTACCTTCAACATATTCCGCCATCAATCAATCAATCATGTGCCATGCCGGAAAGCGTGGGCGGTCATGATTCGCCATTTCACTCGATCATCAGAGTCGTGGATCAGCTCAGTGTTCCTGTCTCGTCCATGCCATGTGGCCAAGCCATCCAGGTATTTTTCTCTCGGTCTTCCTCTTGGTCTGTTCCCCTCGATCTTGCCAGCCGTCACCAAGTTCTCCAGTCCATTTCTTCTCATAACATGTCCAAAAAATTTTGACTGTCTACGTCTAATTTCTCTAATCAATCTACGATTTTCATTTGTCTCTTGTAGTACTTGGTCATTGGTTTTTCTATCTGTCCATGGTATTCTTTGCATTTTCCTCAGAAACCACATTTCTGCAGCCATCAGATGTTTTTCAGCTTGACTGCACATTGTCCAAGTTTCACATCCATACAAAAGAACAGGCTCTATGTATCCCCTCAACACTCTTTTTCTCGTTTCAATTGACATCATTTTATTGGTCAGAATGTTTTTCATCTTGCTAAAGGCTACTTTCGCAATGGCGATTCTTGTTCTAATCTCTTCAAGGCATCTGCCATCAGATGTTATGACTGTTCCGAGATAATTGAACCGATTCACTTGTTGAAGAATATTCCCATTTACTTGTATATTACATTGTGGTGCTTCGTTCTTCCTAGTGACGACCATAACCTGTGTCTTCCTACAATTTAATTCTAACCCCAGCTGCTCACTGTGTACAACAACAGCGTCTACTAATTGTTCCAGATCCTGTGCATTGTCTGCAATCAATACTGTATCATCTGCATATCTAATGTTATTTATGTTTCGTCCTCCAATGCTGATTCCATTTAGTCTTCTACATTTCTGAAAATACTTTCACTGTATAGGGAAAAAAGATCTGGAGACATTACACATCCCTGCCTAACACCTCTCTTAATAGGTTGATATTGTCCTACTTCATTATCAATCCTTTTGGCAGCTTGTTGTTTCCAATATATGTTTTTTATAAGTCTAATGTCTTTCCCATCAATTTGTAGATCTGCAAGCATATCCACAGTGTTGACATGTCTAACTCTATCAAAAGCCTTTGTGTAGTCAATAAAGCAAAGATGTATATCCTTGTTTACTTCTAAAGCATGTTCAATAACTGTTCGCAGCATATACACAGCATTTACTGTACCCTTTCCTTCTACAAACCCACATTGTTCTTCCCCTATTTCAGGTTGTATTTTCTTCCTCACTCTTTGCATGATAATTCGTAACAAAATCTTTGTGATGTGACTCATTATACTAATTGTTCTATGTTGATCACATTCTAAGGTTCCTGATTTCTTTGGGATTGCAATAAATACAGAATTACATAATTCAGAAGGTATATCTCCAGTATCATATAATGTGTTCAGCAGTCTAGTGACTTGCTCTTATCCAAATTCTTCTAAAGCTTAATCATTTCTGTTGTGATGTTATCTGCACCGGGGGCCTTGCCAGCTTTCATATGCTTAAGAACATTTTGAACCTCCATCTTTAAAATGTCTGGTCCTTCATTATTAAATCTAATAGCATACTGTTCCTCTCTGTTATCATTATACAGGTCTTTCACATAATCTGTCCATACATGTAGAATCTGATCTTTTTCTATTATGATTTTGCCATCTTTAGTTTTTAGACAGCCTGTTGATGTACTTGTTCTTTTATTAGTAAGTTCCTGAATTCTTTTGTGCACTAATTTGGTATTTTGACTGTTGTGTTGTTTTTCAATTTCTAAGCACTTTTCCTCAAGCCATGATTCTTTTGCCTTCCTACATAATACTCTGACTTGTCTGTGAATTTCTTCATATTTGGCAGGATTATTTTTGTTGAGTCTTCTTGTTTCCATTAAGTGTAAAATTTCCTCAGTCATCCATTTATTACGACCCACCTTCTTTAATTTTGGAATAGTTGTTTCTGCAGCCACATTGATTGAATTCTTTAACATTTCCCATTGATCATCCACATCCTGGAATAGGATCGCTAGATCAGACAATATTTCAAATCTGTTCTGTACTTCTATGTTGAATTTGTTTTGTATTTCCTTGTCATTACTCAATGTACACAAGTCATATTTAGTGTTTCCTGTTATATACTTGACTTTCTTCAACTTTATCCTCAATGTTCCTGTGAGTAATCTGTGGTCACTATAACAATCAGCACTGGGAACTGTTTTTGCTACTGTTAGCGCGTTTCTAAATCTTCTGCTAATGAGAATGTAGTCAATCTGGTTTCTATTCTGCTATCAGGACTCCTCCAGGTCCATAATCTTCTAGGGTGTTGCTTGAACCAGGTGTTTCCTACAATCATTTCCTGTTCTTTTGCCCACTCTACTAGTCTGTATCCTCTTTCATTTCTCTCTCCTAAACCATAGTTTCCTACTGTGTATCTATCCCCTTGATTTCCTACTTTTGCATTGAAGTCCCCTATTATGATGTTTATTTCTGAATTTTTACATTTCTTTAAGGCAGACTCTATGTCATTATAAAATTCCTCTACACTATCTTCACTGGACTCTCCTGTTGGGGCATATACCTGAATAACATTTATTCCGCCAAATCCATCTGAAAATGTGTCTTAGGTAGCTGAGAGAAGAGTTGTGCCTTTGTTCAAATCGGCCTTCTTCCAGGTTGTTTCTATGTCCTGGAAGTTAGGCATGCCGCTATTGTTTTTTTCGAAACTTTCATAGATTTGTGTAATTACTAGAATAACCTTATAGACTTATCATCTGCCACTTTTTACTTTACAGCATTCCAGTCACCTAACTCTATTCGCGATGGTTGAAATTCATTCCACTTCTATTAGCCTGACCTGTTTTAGCGGCAACAGAAGATATATTTTGGGTGCACTGCAATCGGTCTTTCTGCCACTGTGACACAGCTAGTTGTTTGTCGACCTAGACTTTCTCCACTTTATTCCCCCCCCCCCCCCCCCACCACCACCATATTGGTTGTTCCGAACGCTTGCGCTTACTTCGTCTAAATAGCTCTGCCTGTGCTGTCGTATTTGACAGAAAGCATGTTAGGCATGTGTATTCTTCTACTTGTCAGGTTTAAGTCAAATATGATTCAGCTACCTTATGACAGTAGACTGTACTACCTGCTTTCTGTTAGCGCCGAATGTTGGGCGGCGCTTACCAAACCCCACACCCTACATTGTGCCAACCGCTTCGGCGGAGGAACACAATTGGGAGAATACAATCCTTACTCTACTGTGACATAATGCAACCTAAAGACTAAATGTCGTGGCAGAGCGAAACAAGTCCCTAAGCCTTGGTCGGCAACTAGTCTAGGATGAAAGCTCCGACAGGGGGATAGTTAAGAGTATTGTTTTGCTGACCCGGTAGCTTCTGCAGCTTGTCTTGTTCCAGGCGTATTGGTGTTACCTTTTCTCTTAGGTAAAGTAGGCAGGCCGAGAGAAGGATCATGATGTATGGGCAACACATGGTCTCTAAATTGAGTCCAGGCATTGTGCTATGAAGAGGCATAACTCTGTCTCACAGTGTATCGTCTTTCAAGGCGGCAAGGTGCCAGAATTCTGGTTCTACCTTTATTAACATTATACTATAGGTGTTGCAGTCACTACCATGATGCCACAATACTCTTCTGCATGCCTGAGTCATTGATGGAGATACTTTTGCCAAACCAACGACGTTGCCTTAATCCCTTGACGGCTAGATTCCTGATTACACCTTCACTATGAATGCACATGGGGTTGGTGACAATTATCACACCCTTGAAATTATCACCTTGTTCTTGTTTGGTTGCAGAGGTGTTGCCCCACAATTTATCCCTATCTTTAAGGTCACCAAAGAAATTAAGACGTTGTTTCCGCGATATGATCTCATTATGATACTACCATTTGTGATCATCCACTTGTGTACAACATGCATAAGATATTCACCAGCATACAAAATTGGCAAGCAGACTGGACTTTAACGGCCTGAAGTTGCAGCTCGCTGGACATTAAACAATGTCAAGTTACGTGCCATCATGCAGACTGGGCAGGTAATTGTTGTTGATTGTTATTATATTATTGTTAATTACTGTTTATCTTTGGACTTAAGTATGAATACATGGATTCTTACGACTGTTCGTGTTATTTACCTGTTGAAATACAATCGTGAGTGAAGGTGTGTGCATGTTTGTGTATCAAGTTGTAATGGCAATTTCGTTTATAGTAAATAATTGATAATGCAAATTAACACACCTAAAAACATAAAAAGGCAGTAGCAAAACGAGTTAACATAGTTTACTCAAAGTGACAATAAACCTACCATTATGTTTATAAGGATAATGTCAAGTTACTTCCGTCGGAATTCGACATTCATCGGCTCTCATTTTAGCAGGGGCATGAAGGTCGATTCAGCCACCCTCGAATCCGATCTAATACATACAGATTACAATATGGTCCGCTTCTACCATGTTTTAATATAAACAAAGTCCCTATTAAAAGCTAGGTTAACAATACCAAAATGCTAATATCTCTACACTCACGTTTTACAGCTATCCATTCACAAATTTAATTTCAGAATTAACACTGACAACTGGTGTACATTTCCTTACTATCGTATAACTAACTGCCAGACAACATAGTATGTGTAATTTTGTTTATTTGTGTCAGCACATTATGACTCCTCTTCACTTCTCAATTTTGTAAAACATGTAACAAGCTGCTGGTGGAGTCATGGACAATTTATATCAGGTGTTAGATACACTTGTTTGTGAATATGGAAGTGCATGCGAAGGTTTATATACACTTCGTAACATTTGTACATAAATACATACATTAATAATTATCACTAAGCATATAAAGACACACTTGATTACTATACTATTGTATTCCTGTGTAATGATTAGGTTGTCGGCACTGGCAATTAAACACAATCTACCGCGTTACAATTAGGATGTCTTGGAATCTGATATTTTGATGGAGCAAAATAAGAAAGGTTGGTGCAGTGGGAATATGTAGCAAAAAGGTTCGACACTTGTGACTAATGTAGCCTTCATAATAATATAGAGATATTTTATGTTTCACTGTGAAATTATGAAGGTGAAAGGCAGCAGGCTAAAAAGAGGACGGTCGTGGATGGGTCAAGCCGAAGACATTCTTCAACAGATGTGTTCACTTGAGGACTTAGAACCTGGCGAGGAGTGGGAACAAGTGCCAAAAGATTTCTGCACATCCTTATCAGTTTGCATCCAACTAGACAGAAAATACAGACAAGAAAACCCGGCACCTGTGGAGGCGGAAGTACAAGCGTTGATTTTCGAGAATTCGCTAGACCAGTGGTTCTCAACCATTTTTTTGGCCCGTGCCCCCCTTCACCATATTTTCAGAACGTCACCCCCCCCCCCTCTTCCTATAAAAAATGTGGCCCGTGCCCCCCCCCCCCCGCCAACCCCCTTCACCGTATTTCAGAACGTCATTCCCCCCCCCCCTTTCATATTTCCTATCTAAAAAATACCCCCACCCCTACACAGTATACGTAAAAATGGAAGGTAAATTTAATAGCATAAACAAGTCTAGACATCCACATAAAACATGATTTGTGGGTCTACTTACTTTATAAAATGAATTTTAGAAGCATGAAACGTACATAACTGTAACGTATGAAGGGAAAAACAATATCAAGTAATCGGTTCTTGATTAACGCGATCTTGAAATGGTCTTCATTCCCCCCCCCCCCCTGGAAACCCTAAAATTCCCCCCTGGGGGGGGGGAAGTCCCCACCGGTTGAGAACCACTGCGCTAGACGGTGATGCTGTCATTTACACAGATGGGTCGGTCGTCCGACATGTGAGAAGCTCATGGGCTTTTACGGCTCAGGCCGGAGGGAGAATTGTGTATGAGGACTCTGGTGCTTTTGTTGAGACCACAAGTAGCCTGACTATGGAAGTCATGGCAGTAAGTAAAGCAATAACATGGCTCGAGACACAGACATTCACTAGGGCATGTTTCCTTAGCGACTCAATGAACATGCTCAAGAGGATAGAGAGGGGGTGGGAGGAGATTCGAAGAGAATGGTAGCTGTCTCTGGAGCGGTCTCGGCTGGCAAAGTTTAGTTTCATCTTCGTGCTACTGCATGCGGGAGTACAAGGGAATGAGCGCGCTGACAAGCTCGCAGGTAACGCTACTGTGGAGTGCGGACGCGCCATGGGCTGACATTCTGAATGCTCTACGAGAAGTAAGACTTTTGCGAGAACCAAGTGATGACTGTGAATCTACAACCATGACTAGACTGCGAGAACAGCAAATTAAAAGAGGGGTGGTCAAACAAGAACACTACGCAGGAAGCCATAGAAGGCTGATAAACCAACACAGAACTGGTGTCGTTAACAGTTACACGCTGCGGGATTTGCTGAGGAGGGGAACCAAGCACTTATGAACTGAATGGTTCGATGTGCAATGAGGATGATCTGATCTATATAATATATATATATATATATATATATATATATATATATATATATATATATATATATATATAGTATATATATATATATATATGACGATGGAGGTGATGGCAGTTACACAGGCTTTCATATGGCTGGAATTACAGCATTATACCAATGTGTGTGTACTAAGTGATTCAATGAGCATGATTCAGAAGGTCGAAGCTGGATCTGTACGTAGACAGTGGACTGAGTCGCTGCGGAAGTCTGCTGTCCGCAAAGTCACCTTCATCTTCGTCCCGGGACATGCGGGAGTCGGGGGAAATGAACGAGCGAAAATTGGCTGGCTCTCACCCCCTGTAGATGGCCACCCCGGATCGTCCCATTTTTTAACCCCCTTAAAGATATGGCGAAAGAGAGGTTTTGACGCCGTGTTCCCCACATCGCTTTCCAGGATGAAAGACCTGGAGTAAGAATCGGCACAGCCAGACGCGAGAGGTACATCGGAAAATAAAGCGCCTCGCAACCCAAAACCGAACTGGCACTATTAGACCGGACGCTGACGCATATTCTGGGGGGGGGGGGGGGAGGGTTGAGCACCTATGGAATTCCAGTCAACGAAAATACCCAAAATGATACTAACTAACTAACTACATATATATATATATATATATATAATATATATATATATATATATATAATATATATATATATATATAAATATATATCTTTTTCTTTTCTTCAGCGTTCCGAGCCATTGAGGTTCTTTGCTGCAAAAAAATCTGTCTCCATTCCTCTCTGGTGGACCTTCCTTTCCAGTCGTTGATTCCAATGCTTGTAGGTCTGTACATGTATTATCTCTCCACCCCTTTGGGCTACCTCGGGGTCTACGGTCATTATTTCCTGAGTGTAACGGTTTTGTTTCCCCATTTCTCCTTCTTTCTATATGCCCCAGATTTTAGTCTATTAGCCCCTTCATGAACCAGGGTTCGGGGGGCTTAAACAAATCATAAAAAAAAGTCTTTGTTGCTTCTTCTTTTTTACCTCCACTTTTTGTACCCTAATGGGTCCAAAAATGCGTCTTAAAATTTTGTTCCAAGTTTAAAAAAGGCTTTTGTTCCCTTTCGTTTAAATCCATTTTTAGAAAAGCAAAATTTTGATCAGTTTTTTAATTTTATTTTGGTGTATGTTTAAATTATAGTTAAACAAAAGGTTTCATAATTGATGATACATTGTACATGAAAAATTTTTTTAATTTTTTTTTTTTTTTAATTATCTTTTTCCTTT
>JACEFZ010004142.1:0-14675 GCA_014155875.1 Cepaea nemoralis
ACAAGTAATATTAGAGTAGGAACATGGAATGTTAGGACATTAAATGAGCTGGGAAAGTTGAAAAATGTTCTTCTTCTTCTTCTTCTTCGTTCATCCGGAGTTTTTTTTCCGGATGTGATTGCGTTGTGCCTGTTTACAGCAGAGCTGCGTTCTTGCGCCGTTAGGCCGACACATCCGACTTCTGCGGGCATTTGTTGACCGGGTTAACCTTCCCGGGGGTTTCTTAGGACGTTTGACTCTCACTGTTGTGGTGTTATCCCCCATCCCAGCTGGTCCATATAGAACAGCCAAAGATCCTGGTCAGCCCTCAAGGGAAGGCAGGGGCAGACCATGGGCATTCCCCGCCATCCAAGGAGGCTTCCATACTTGCAGAGCCGATACATAGCGCTCTGGTACTGGGCTCACCCAAGGAATCGTCACGTCCTGCACATGGCTGCTTAGCCTCACTTCCGTATATTGGGCCTTCCGTTCACCATAGGCTGTTCTTCCGGAAACCAGAAGTATGCAGTCTGCAGATGACATCCACACAGTGAGCTTTCGATTCGGACTTTCCACGTAATGGATTTGCTATCCAAGCAATATTCCATTTCATGCCACTAGGACACTTTTCCACCTTTTATGAAGCCCACACAATGGGCTTTTGATTCGGACTTTCCACGTAATGGATTTGCTATCAAGCAATATTCCATTTCGTGCCACTAGGACACTTTTCCACCTTTTATGAAGCCCACACAGCGAGCTTTCGATTTGGACTTTCCACATAATGGATTTGCTATCCAAGCAATATTTCATTTCATGCCTCTGGGTCTTCATGCACCTTTAAATGTCAACCTGTATGTAGTTAAAGTAAGCTGCGGTCAACTTGAGCTTGTTGATATCTCCATAGAGCTTGTCCTCAAATGAAGCAGGTGTGGGCCAAAATATCTTTCTCTGTTCTGCATACGTTGGGCAATCCTGCAGCAAATGTTTTGCTGTCATTTTTCCAGTTCTACAATTACATTCATCAGTATCTCCTATCTTTAGTTTATTGAACAAGTGGTATTTCAGCCTGTTATGTCCTGTGCGGAGTCTGAAGATTGCTACTTGTTCTCTTCGGTCGAGTTTGTAATATGCATCATCCTTCTGATGGCCTGGATGCTCAGATTCCCATTTGGTTCTATAAGTGCTTTTTATCAACCTCTTTGCCTCATTATAGGTTATGTCTATGTCAGGCTGTGGTAGTCGTCCGCCCTCTTTTGCCAGTCTGTCAGCCTCTTCGTTTCCAGGTATACTGCAATGTGATGGGATCCACTGTATTACAACTTTTTTGGATTTCTGGCATAGACCATGGAGTGCTGCTCTTAGGTCAGTTAGTTCTGTGCTGTTATTGCTCTTGAGTATTGAGACAGCTGACTTTGCATCTGTGAAGATAGCTATTTGCTTCTCTTTATTTTCCTCCATCAGGAACATTTCTGCTGCAGTTTTCAAAGCCTCTACCTCCGCTTTGAAGTTACTTGAAAATTTTCCAGTTGCCATTGAATGTGTTTTTTTCACTCCATTTTTTAAATTTAGGAGAATTCCTCCTCCTCCATTCTCTATTGAATTTTTGGCTGATCCATCTGTATATGCATGGGTCCAATTCCTGCTTGGGTAATGTTCTTTTATGTAGTTTAGGTTATTTCTCTTCTTTCGGTTTCATGCTGAGTGTTCTTTTTCTCAATACCAGGAATGTTTTCTATCATCTCAGGCAGTTGCTGCTGTCTCCAAGCTGGGAAGTTGTGTGCATTGTGTATGGGCTTGACTGTTGATATGTTAAGTATAGGATCGGCCCTAATCCTTCGTTTTGCAGTTTCTACAAAGTTGCTACGCTTCAGTCTTCCCTTTCCAAAACCATTAAATCTGTTGTACATAGGGTGGTCTGTCAATCTTCTAAATTTTTCTGCTTGTTGCTGGGCTCTGCTATCTCTTCTATCCTGCATTGGTTGTAAACAAGTGATCTTTTCTAGTTCATTAATAGGCGTTGTCTTCAGGCTTCCAGTTATGATTCGCATTCCTTGGTTTTGGACTCTACTTATTTTGTTAAAGTTTGACTTAGCTGCTGTTGCCCAAGCTGCAATGCCATATTCCAGTACTGGCCTCACCCGTCCAGTATATAACTTCTTGAGAACTTTCTCATCTGCTCCCCACGTTGTACCAGCAAGCTTTTTCATGATTGCCATTCTCTGCCTTGCTCTTGTTCGATTTTTCTCAACCTGTGTTTTCCATGTCAGGCGACGATCAAAGGTGACTCCTAGATAGTTTGGATTTTCTTCATGGCGCAATATTTTTCCATTCAATACCAGCTTAGGTTGCTGAGTTTTATTTGAGAGGGAGAACACTGTGCATGTTGTTTTCTCCTCACTTATCTTCACTAGCCATGATTTTGACCAGTCCTCTAGCGCTAATAAGGCTTGCTGTATTCTGCTGTTAGCTGTACTAATATATTCTTCAGATGTCCATATGGCTAGGTCATCTGCAAAGGAGGATGTGTGTACTCTGGCTGGAAAATTTTCTGTGATGTCATTTATATATGCTAGGAATAATGTTGGTGAAAGAACTCCTCCTTGGGGGACACCTTGCTCCAGCAGCATCATTTTGCTTGTTTGTCCTTGTACTTTTGTCCTAGCAGTTCTGTTCTCAAGGTAGTGGCTGATCCATTTATACATTTTTCCACAAACATGCATGTTTTGCAGTTTTACTTTCAGTCCTTCCTTCCATACTTTATCAAATGCTTTTTCTAAATCTATCCAGACTGCTAGTGTGTGCTTTTTCTCTTGGAAGGCATCCTCTATTTCCTGAGCTATATAGGTTATTTGATCTTCAGTGGATCTGTATTTTCTGAATCCTGCTTGGTGTGGTGTTAAGAGTTTGTTTTCTTCCAGATGCCATGTTAGCCTGCCATTGATAATGCGTTCCATTAATTTTCCTACACAGCTCAGTAGACTGATAGGTCGATAGCCATTTGGTTCTTCCAGGTCTTTTCCTTTCTTTGGGACTGGTATTAGTATAGCTTCCTTCCATGCCTGTGGGACTATTCCTCTCTTCCAGCTGTTATTTAGGACTGCTAGTAGTTTCTTCTTTGCCTTGGTGCCTAGTCCTATTAGCATTTCATTTGTGATTCCATCCTTTCCTGGTGATTTCTTCTTTTTTAGGGTATTCATTGCCTGTTCCATTTCTTCCATTGTTAGATTTGCCATCATATATTCTGCTGCTGTCTCTGTATTTCTATGATGTATCTGTTTGTCTTTGATTGCTTTCTTCTGTTCGGTTGTAATATCAATGTGGTTTGCATTTGCATAGTGTTCCATTAGTGCATTTGCAGCCTTTTTGCCTGTAAGCAAGGCATTTCCTTGTTTAATTGTTATTTATTTGTTTCTAGGTCCTTCATTGTTCATGGCTTTCACTAGTTTCCATAGTTTGTTTCCATCCCTGTCAAAATTCAGGTTTTCTGTTTTTTCCCTCCAACAATCTCTTGTTGTTTGATTTACTGTTCTTTTATATTTTGCTGAGATGGCTTTGAGAGAGATGTTTGCTTCAATTGTTTGTTCTCTCTCTGCTGTCTTCCTGGCATCTTCAACTTTGTCCTCCAAACTTTGTAGTTCTTCAGTCCAGTATGGTTTGTAATTTTTCCTCGCTCCTCTTGGAATGGACTCAGTGGCTGCCTGTATTATCGCTCTGTTTAGACTTTCCACCATTTGCTTTATGTTGCCATATCGTGTATTTATGTTTTCACAATATTTGTCTGTTAGTATGGCAAATCTGTCCCAATCTGCTCGTTTGTAATTCAGCGGGGCAAGGGCTTTTGCTCCTGTGGAACATACTCCATATTCATTTCAAGCTTGATTGGTCTGTGGTCACTACCTGCTAATTGGTCCAGCACATGGCGATCGATTTTGTGGAGGATGTCTCCTGTGCAGAAAGCTAAGTCTGGAGTAGAAGTGGTAAGCCATCTTCTGGAGTAGAAGCTCGGTGTGTCATCCGCTTTGTTGAGTAGATGGAGATTTGAGTCTATTTCCCAGTCCTCCAATTCATCTCCTCTTTTGTCAGTATCTGGGTATCCCCAT
This sequence comes from Cepaea nemoralis, assembly GCA_014155875.1. Classification (NCBI taxonomy): domain Eukaryota; kingdom Metazoa; phylum Mollusca; class Gastropoda; order Stylommatophora; family Helicidae; genus Cepaea; species Cepaea nemoralis. Next base: position 4,083 of record JACEFZ010004142.1, read on the forward strand.
CTTTCTGAACGGCTATTAAAGTCTCCGACAATAATGCAGTTTGTGTCAGTTATTTTCATGTTTGAGAGTGTAAGGTCCTTATCTGCTGGGCTATACAGATTGTAGATTCTTATTTTCACGTCCTTTATCATTATATCAACACCTATAATTTCCGTTTGGTTGTCAGAGATCACAGATACTTCGCTGCAAGGTATTGTATTTCGTGTAAGTATTAGAACTCCTCCTTTGTGTCCTTCGCGGTCGAAACGTGTGGCCTGATATCCTCTGACTGAGAATTTGTGATTGGCGTTGAGGTGTGTCTCTTGAATGCATGCCACATCTATTCTATCTTTATGAAGACGCTGTGTTAGGGAGTCTTTCTTCTTGTAAACTCCTTCGGCATTCCACTGTAGTATGTTGAGTGTCCGGGGTATTTGGTCAATAGCTCTTAACCTACTCCTCTGTGCCTTGACTCCACAGCACAGGGGAAGGTGACCACCAGTAGTCGTGGGTGGACCCCCTCGAGGCAGGGGGCCCGGCACTATCACCGCCTGATGGGACTTCACGGGATTAGCACCATATCGATTAATTTTGATTTGTGACATCATGAATTAAGTTACGTTGCACTGCTTTGTCAAGCCTGTGGCTCAGTACATCCGATTTCGACAAGTATTTATTCGGGATGCTTTCCCTAGCCTTTGACTGTCCCCAGTCTACCTACAAGGCAGCAGGTTTCACGTTGCACTGCTTTGTCAAGCCTGTGGCTCAGTACATCCGATTTCGACAAGCATGTATTTGGGGTGCTTTCCCTAGCCTTTGACTGTCCCCAGTCTACCTACAAGGCAGCAGGTTTGTGTGTCTCTTCGTCTGGTCCCTCTCCCTTGACCTGTCCGACATGGGTGGCCCTACCAGTAGCTGTGCTACCGTCGGCATAGCTCTTGGGGTCATTGGGACGCACAAGCCCCTCTACCTCGTCACGGTGGACACACAGCAGAGGGGGAAAAATGTTCTAAGAGAGATGGATGGCATGAAAATGAATATACTAGGCATAAGTGAGATGAGATGGAAGCGACTGGGCAAACTTATAGCTGACAACCACACAATAATTCATTCTGGAGGGGATACACATGAAAAAGGTGTAGGAATAATATTTGACGAAAAAACAGCTAAGTCAATTAATGGATACTGGTGTATTTCAGGAGTTATTATGGTCAAAATCAAGGGCAAACCAATAGATATAAATATTATACAAGTGTATGCACTAACAACAAGCAGCCATCATCATTAAGTGCCATGCTGGCTGGCGTAGGCGTTCATGGCTCACCACAGATCTCGGTCTTTGGTTTTCTGAATCAACTCTGCTGCTGATATTCCACCGTGCCACTGTCTCAATCCATCCAGCATCATTTCTCTTTGGTCTGCCTCTACCTCTCTTCCCCTCGATCTTTCCAGTTGTCACGATGTTCTCCAATGCCTCTCTTCTCATTACATAACCAAAGAAAGCTGTTTATCTCTTTCTTAATGTTGTATATAGTGTTCTAGTTTCATTAGCCTGTTTCAGGCAGTCGTTGTTAGTTACTCTGGCAGTCCAAGGAATTCGCAACATTTGTCTCAGGAACCACATCTCTGTTGCTTCTAATTTCTTCTTAATTTGTTCATTTACATTCCAAGATTAACTGCCATACAGCAAAACTGGTTCTATATAGCATTTCAGCACTCTCTTTCTTACACTCAGTGATAGTGACCTATTGCACAAGATACTCTTCATTTTCTGAAATGCGGCCTTTGCTTGCCCTATTCTGCTCTTAATCTCTGTTGTACATCTTCCATCTGATGTTATAAATGTCCCTAGGTATCTAAAATTATCCACTTGGTTAAGAATTTTTCCTTCTATTTCTATGTCACATTTTGGTGTCACCATTTTCTTTGATATCACCATTGTTACTGTTTTCTTGATATTCAAGGAGAGTCCTTTCCTTGCACTCTCTGTTACTGCAGTGTCCAACAATTGTTGTAGGTCTGTTGATTTATCTGCCACTAATACTGTGTCATCTGCATAGCGTATATTTATATTATAACCTCCAACTGGCATCTCTTTGATTTCTCTCATTATTACTTCGCTATATAGGGAGAAGAGATCTGGTGACAAGACACATCCCTGCGTACTCCTAGCTTTATGTGTTCGTAACTACCCTCTTTATTTCCAATTTTAATTGCTGCTACTTGTTTCCAGTAAATATTCTTTAATTATTCTTAAATCTTTCCCATCAATGTTGATATCTTCTAACATTTTAATCAGTTCATCATGTTTTACTTTATCAAATGCCTTAGTATAATCTATGAAGCATAAATATATGTCTTTCTGTTTCTCTATTGAACTTTCTATTAGTCTACGTAATGTATATATTGCATTGTTTGTGCCCTTTCCCTCCACAAATCCATACTGTTCTTCACTAATTTCCATTGTTAATTTCTTTCTGGTTCTTCTCATTATGATTTTGAGCAGAAGCTTAGTGATATGGTTTATGAGGTTAATTGTACGAAAATCTTCACATTTAATTGCTCCTGGTCTTTTTGGTATAGCTATAAATACAGATACATGATAACTAGTGAACAACTAGGGTTAGAACTGAATAGTAAGAAGACACAGATTAAGGTCGTCACTGGGAAGAAGGAAATACCACAATGTGATATACAAGTAAATGGGCATATTCTTAATGCAAGTGAATCAATACAGTTATCTCAGAACAGTCATGACATCTGATGGAAGATGCCTCAAAGAGATTAGGACAAGAATTGCCATTGCGAAGGTAGCCTTTTGCAAGATGGAAAACATACTGACCAATAAAAAGATATCAATTGAAACGAGAAAAAGAGTGTTGAAATGCTACATAGAATCTATACTTTTGTATGGATGTGAGGCGTGGACAATGAGCAGCCAAGCTGAAAAATATCTAATGGTTGTGGAAATGTGGTTTCTGAGGAAAATGCAAAGAATACTATGGACAGACAGAAAAACCAATAACAAGTCCTTCAAGAAACAAATGAAGATCGTAAACTGATTAGAGTCATTAGACGTAGACAGTCACCATTTTTCAGACATGTTATGAGAAGAAATTACTTGGGGAACTTGGTGACAATTGGCAAGATCAAAGGCATGGCATGGTTGAGACAGGAACATGGAGCTGATCAACGACTCTGGTGATCAAGTGAGATGGCAGAATATGAGCGCACACGCTTATCGGCATGGCACATGATGGATGGATAAATACAGAATTATTATCATGAGAACATAAATACCTGAACTTGGATATGCTGAAGTTACAGATTTATTATCATGAAAATATAAATACCTGAATTTGGATATGTTGAAGACACCTGGTATCAACAACATCCAAGGAGATTATAGGCATGGAGGAGTCCTGACAATAAGATCAGACAAAATATTGATTAAGCAAGACCAGCCCTAATGAGTTGATGTTGTGTTCTCATTTCAGTGTGGATGATGAAGAAAGTGATACACACCAGAAGTCCCCTGTTCCGTGCGGTGACATTCGGCCTCAAATGTGCAGTCGTTGTTGAGGCTGCTGTTTTCATTGGTTCATATGTTTTATGGCGAAAGATGAACAGAGACAGAGGTATTTTTTTCTGACATGTACTTTCTTCTGTTATGTGACATGTTGTTTTTTTTTTTTGTGTGTGTTATATGATATGATGTTTTCTGTTGTGATTTGTGACATGCTCTTAAATAAAGAGGGAAATTATGAGCAGATAAAGTAAGGAGTAAGACACCTGTGTGTTTTGTCACCGGGTCTCTTCTCTCTTGATAACAAAATAATAACAAATATAAAATAGAGGCCAGGAATACAAGTTGGAGGTTATAGTGTCAACAATCTACAGTATTGATAGTGTAAACAATCTACAGTATTGATAGTGTAAACAATCTACAGTATTGATAGTGTAAACAATCTACAGTATTGATAGTGTAAACAATCTACAGTATTGATAGTGTAAACAATCTACAGTATTGATAGTGTCAACAATCTACAGTATTGATAGTGTAAACAATCTACAGTATTGATAGTGTAAACAATCTACAGTATTGATAGTGTAAACAATCTACAGTATTGATAGTGTAAACAATCTACAGTATTGATAGTGTAAACAATCTACAGTATTGATAGTGTAAACAATCTACAGTATTGATAGTGTAAACAATCTACAGTATTGATAGTGTCAACAATCTACAGTATTGATAGTGTCAACAATCTACAGTATTGATAGTGTCAACAATCTACAGTATTGATAGTGTAAACAATCTACAGTATTGATAGTGTCAACAATCTACAGTATTGATAGTGTAAACAATCTACAGTATTGATAGTGTCAACAATCTACAGTATTGATAGTGTAAACAATCTACAGTATTGATAGTGTCAACAATCTACAGTATTGATAGTGTCAACAATCTACAGTATTGATAGTGTAAACAATCTACAGTATTGATAGTGTAAACAATCTACATGCAGATGGCACAGTATTGATAGTGTAAACAATCTACATGCAGATGGCACAGTATTGATAGTGTAAACAATCTACAGTATTGATAGTGTAAACAATCTACAGTATTGATAGTGTAAACAATCTACAGTATTGATAGTGTCAACAATCTACAGTATTGATAGTGTAAACAATCTACAGTATTGATAGTGTAAACAATCTACAGTATTGATAGTGTCAACAATCTACAGTATTGATAGTGTAAACAATCTACAGTATTGATAGTGTAAACAATCTACATGCAGATGGCACAGTATTGATAGTGTAAACAATCTACATGCAGATGGCACAGTATTGATAGTGTAAACAATCTACATGCAGATGGCACAGTATTGATAGTGTAAACAATTTACATGCAGATGGCACAGTATTGATAGTGTAAACAATCTACAGTATGCAGATGGCACAGTATTGATAGTGTAAACAATCTACAGTAAGCAGATGGCACAGTATTGATAGTGTAAACAATCTACATGCAGATGGCACAGTATTGATAGTGTAAACAATCTACATGCAGAAGGCACAGTATTGATAGTGTAAACAATCTACATGCAGATGGCACAGTATTGATAGTGTAAACAATCTACAGTATGCAGATGGCACAGTATTGATAGTGTAAACAATCTACAGTATTGATAGTGTAAACAATCTACAGTATTGATAGTGTAAACAATCTACAGTATTGATAGTGTAAACAATCTACAGTATTGATAGTGTAAACAATCTACAGTATTGATAGTGTAAACAATCTACAGTATTGATAGTGTAAACAATCTACAGTATTGATAGTGTAAACAATCTACAGTATTGATAATGTAAACAATCTACAGTATTGATAGTGTAAACAATCTACAGTATTGATAGTGTAAACAATCTACAGTATTGATAGTGTAAATAATCTACAGTATTGATAGTGTAAACAATCTACAGTATTGATAGTGTAAACAATCTACAGTATTGATAGTGTAAACAATCTACAGTATGCAGATGGCACAGTATTGATAGTGTAAACAATCTACAGTATGCAGATGGCACAGTATTGATAGTGTAAACAATCTACAGTAAGCAGATGGCACAGTATTGATAGTGTAAACAATCTACAGTATTGATAGTGTAAACAATCTACAGTAGATGTGTATAAGAGACAGGTATTGATAGTGTAAACAATCTACAGTATTGATAGTGTCAACAATCTACAGTATTGATAGTGTCAACAATCTACAGTATTGATAGTGTAAACAATCTACAGTATTGATAGTGTAAACAATCTACAGTATTGATAGTGTAAACAATCTACAGTATTGATAGTGTAAACAATCTACATGCAGATGGCACAGTATTGATAGTGTAAACAATCTACATGCAGATGGCACAGTATTGATAGTGTAAACAATCTACATGCAGATGGCACAGTATTGATAGTGTAAACAATCTACATGCAGATGGCACAGTATTGATAGTGTAAACAATCTACAGTATGCAGATGGCACAGTATTGATAGTGTAAACAATCTACAGTAAGCAGATGGCACAGTATTGATAGTGTAAACAATCTACATGCAGATGGCACAGTATTGATAGTGTAAACAATCTACATGCAGAAGGCACAGTATTGATAGTGTAAACAATCTACATGCAGATGGCACAGTATTGATAGTGTAAACAATCTACAGTATGCAGATGGCACAGTATTGATAGTGTAAACAATCTACAGTATTGATAGTGTAAACAATCTACAGTATTGATAGTGTAAACAATCTACAGTATTGATAGTGTAAACAATCTACAGTATTGATAGTGTAAACAATCTACAGTATTGATAGTGTAAACAATCTACAGTATTGATAGTTTAAACAATCTACAGTATTGATAGTGTAAACAATCTACAGTATTGATAATGTAAACAATCTACAGTATTGATAGTGTAAACAATCTACAGTATTGATAGTGTAAACAATCTACAGTATTGATAGTGTAAATAATCTACAGTATTGATAGTGTAAACAATCTACAGTATTGATAGTGTAAACAATCTACAGTATTGATAGTGTAAACAATCTACAGTATGCAGATGGCACAGTATTGATAGTGTAAACAATCTACAGTATGCAGATGGCACAGTATTGATAGTGTAAACAATCTACAGTAAGCAGATGGCACAGTATTGATAGTGTAAACAATCTACATGCAGATGGCACAGTATTGATGGTGTAAACAATCTACATGCAGATGGCACAGTATTGATAGTGTAAAGAATCTACAGTATGCAGATGGCACAGTATTGATAGTGTAAACAATCTACAGTATGCAGATGGCACAGTATTGATAGTGTAAACAATCTACAGTAAGCAGATGGCACAGTATTGATAGTGTAAACAAGCTACATGCAGATGGCACAGTATTGATAGTGTAAACAATCTACATGCAGATGGCACAGTACTGATAGTGTAAACAATCTACAGTATGCAGATGGCACAGTATTGATAGTGTAAACAATCTACAGTAAGCAGATGGCACAGTATTGATAGTGTAAACAATCTACATGCAGATGGCACAGTATTGATAGTGTAAACAATCTACAAGCAGATGGCACAGTATTGATAGTGTAAACAATCTACAGTAAGCAGATAGGCACAGTATTGATAGTGTAAACAATCTACATGCAGATGGCACAGTATTGATAGTGTAAACAATCTACAGTAAGCAGATGGCACAGTATTGATAGTGTAAACAATCTACAGTAAGCAGATGGCACAGTATTGATAGTGTAAACAATCTACAGTAAGCAGATGGCACAGTATTGATAGTGTAAACAATCTACATGCAGATGGCACAGTATTGATAGTGTAAACAATCTACATGCAGATGGCACAGTATTGATAGTGTAAACAATCTACAGTAAGCAGATGGCACAGTATTGATAGTGTAAACAATCTACATGCAGATGGCACAGTATTAATAATGTAAACAATCTACATGCAGATGGCACAGTATTGATAGTGTAAACAATCTACATGCAGATGGCACAGTATTGATAGTGTAAACAATCTACAGTAAGCAGATGGCACAGTATTGATAGTGTAAACAATCTACAGTATTGATAGTGTAGACAATCTACAGTATGCAGATGGCACAGTATTGATAGTGTAAACAATCTACAGTATGCAGATGGCACAGTATTGATAGTGTAAACAATCTACAGTAAGCAGATGGCACAGTATTGATAGTGTAAACAATCTACAGTATGCAGATGGCACAGTATTGATAGTGTAAACAATCTACAGTAAGCAGATGGCACAGTATTGATAGTGTAAACAATCTACAGTAAGCAGACGGAACAGTATTGATAGTGTAAACAATCTACAGTAAGCAGATGGCACAGTATTGATAGTGTAAACAATCTACAGTAAGCAGATGGCACAGTATTGATAGTGTAAACAATCTACAGTAAGCAGATGGCACAGTATTGATAGTGTAAACAATCTACAGTAAGCAGATGGCACAGTATTGATAGTGTAAACAATCTACTTGCAGATGGCACAGTATTGATAGTGTAAACAATCTACATGCAGATGGCACAGTATTGATAGTGTAAACAATCTACAGTAAGCAGATGGCACAGTATTGATAGTGTAAACAATCTACATGCAGATGGCACAGTATTGATAGTGTAAACAATCTACATGCAGATGGCACAGTATTGATAGTGTAAACAATCTACATGCAGATGGCACAGTATTGATAGTGTAAACAATCTACAGTAAGCAGATGGCACAGTATTGATAGTGTAAACAATCTACATGCAGATGGCACAGTATTGATAGTGTAAACAATCTACAGTATGCAGATGGCACAGTATTGATAGTGTAAACAATCTACAGTATGCAGATGGCACAGTATTGATAGTGTAAACAATCTACAGTAAGCAGATGGCACAGTATTGATAGTGTAAACAATCTACAGTATGCAGATGGCACAGTATTGATAGTGTAAACAATCTACAGTAAGCAGATGGCACAGTATTGATAGTGTAAACAATCTACAGTATGCAGATGGCACAGTATTGATAGTGTAAACAATCTACAGTATGCAGATGGCACAGTATTGATAGTGTAAACAATCTACAGTATGCAGATGGCACAGTATTGATAGTGTAAACAATCTACATGCAGATGGCACAGTATTGATAGTGTAAACAATCTACAGTATGCAGATGGCACAGTATTGATAGTGTAAACAATCTACATGCAGATGGCACAGTATTGATAGTGTAAACAATCTACAGTATGCAGATGGCACAGTATTGATAGTGTAAACAATCTACAGTATGCAGATGGCACAGTATTGATAGTGTAAACAATCTACAGTATTGATAGTGTAAACAATCTACAGTATTGATAGTGTAAACAATCTACAGTATTGATAGTGTAAACAATCTACAGTATTGATAGTGTAAACAATCTACAGTATTGATAGTGTAAACAATCTACAGTATTGATAATGTAAACAATCTACAGTATTGATAGTGTAAACAATCTACAGTATTGATAGTGTAAACAATCTACAGTATTGATAGTGTAAATAATCTACAGTATTGATAGTGTAAACAATCTACAGTATTGATAGTGTAAACAATCTACAGTATTGATAGTGTAAACAATCTACAGTATGCAGATGGCACAGTATTGATAGTGTAAACAATCTACAGTATGCAGATGGCACAGTATTGATAGTGTAAACAATCTACAGTAAGCAGATGGCACAGTATTGATAGTGTAAACAATCTACAGTATTGATAGTGTAAACAATCTACAGTATTGATAGTGTAAACAATCTACAGTATTGATAGTGTCAACAATCTACAGTATTGATAGTGTCAACAATCTACAGTATTGATAGTGTAAACAATCTACAGTATTGATAGTGTAAACAATCTACAGTATTGATAGTGTAAACAATCTACAGTATTGATAGTGTAAACAATCTACATGCAGATGGCACAGTATTGATAGTGTAAACAATCTACATGCAGATGGCACAGTATTGATAGTGTAAACAATCTACATGCAGATGGCACAGTATTGATAGTGTAAACAATCTACATGCAGATGGCACAGTATTGATAGTGTAACAATCTACAGTATGCAGATGGCACAGTATTGATAGTGTATACAATCTACAGTAAGCAGATGGCACAGTATTGATAGTGTAAACAATCTACATGCAGATGGCACAGTATTGATAGTGTAAACAATCTACATGCAGAAGGCACAGTATTGATAGTGTAAACATCTACATGCAGATGGCACAGTATTGATAGTGTAAACAATCTACAGTATGCAGATGGCACAGTATTGATAGTGTAAACAATCTACAGTATTGATAGTGTAAACAATCTACAGTATGATAGTGTAAACAATTACAGTATGATAGTGTAACAATCTACAGTATTGATAGTGTAAACAATCTACAGTATTGATAGTGTAAACAATCTACAGTATTGATAGTTTAAACAATCTACAGTATGATAGTGTAAACAATCTACAGTATTGATAATGTAAACAATCTACAGTATTGATAGTGTAAACAATCTACAGTATTGATAGTGTAAACAATCTACAGTATTGATAGTGTAAATAATCTACAGTATTGATAGTGTAAACAATCTACAGTATTGATAGTGTAACAATCTACAGTATTGATAGTGTAAACAATCTACAGTATGCAGATGGCACAGTATTGATAGTGTAAACAATCTACAGTATGCAGATGGCACAGTATTGATAGTGTAAACAATCTACAGTAAGCAGATGGCACAGTATTGATAGTGTAAACAATCTACATGCAGATGGCACAGTATTGATGGTGTAAACAATCTACATGCAGATGGCACAGTATTGATAGTGTAAAGAATCTACAGTATGCAGATGGCACAGTATGATAGTGTAAAACAATCTACAGTATGCAGATGGCACAGTATTGATAGTGTAAACAATCTACAGTAAGCAGATGGCACAGTATTGATAGTGTAAACAAGCTACATGCAGAGGCACGT